>CAUYTI010086749.1:0-15145 GCA_963575145.1 Galago senegalensis
CTTCCTGCCATAATAATTCTCAGACAGGCCATTCCTGCCTCTGGGCCTTTGCTCTTTTCTTTCTTTCTTTCTTTTTCTTTCTTTCTTTCCTTCCTTCCTTCCTTCCTTCCTTCCTTCCTTCCTTCCTTCCTTCCTTCCTTCCTTCTTTCCTTCTTTCCTTCCTTCCTTCCTTCTTTCATTTCCTTCCTTTCCTTCCTTCCTCCCTTCCTTCCTTCTTTCTTTTATTTCCTTCCTTTCTTTCCTTCCGTCCTCCCTCCCTTCCTTCTTTCTTTTATTTCCTTCCTTTCTTTCTTTCCTTCCTTCCTTTATTTCCTTCCTTTCTTCCTTCCTTTTCTTTCTTTCTGTCCTTCCTTTCTTTCATTCTTTCCTTTCTTCCTTTCCTTCCTTCCTTCTTTCTTTCTCTACCTCTGTCTCTATCTCTGTCTCTTTTCTTCCTTCCTCCCCTTCCCTTCTTTCCTTTTCTTTCCTTCGTCTCTTCCTCTCTTTCTTTCCTTTCTTTCTCAGAGTCTCACTTAGTTGCCCTGGGGTTGAGTGTCATAGTATCATAGCTCACAGCAACCTCAAACTCTTGGGCTCAAGCAAGCCTCTTGCCTCAGCCTCCCAAGTAGCTGGGATGATAGGTGCCCAGCACAACGCCTGGCTATTTTTAGAGATGGGGGTCTCGCTCTTGCTCAGGCTGGTCTCAAACTCAGTTCAGGCAATCCACCTGCCTCAGCCTCCCAGAGTGTTAGGATTATAGGCGAGCCCACCTTTGCACTTTCTGATTTCTCTGCCTAGAATATTCCTGCCCCAGATCTTTATGTAGCTGGTTTCTTTATGCCATCGAGGCTCAGGAGAAACTCTACTAACCATGTTTTCCCTCCTCACCCTCTGTTATCAAACCCTTGTTGTATTTGATATTTTCCCTTTTGTTTTCTGCCCCCCCCACAAGACTATAAGCTTCATGAGAACAAGGACGTTGTCTATGTTATCACTGTATCCCAGCACTTGAAACTGTGCCAGAACATGAGGGGTGTTCAATACATAGTTGTAAGAATGAACGAGTGAATTATAATGTAGTAGAAACTAGAAGACAGATGTCAAATTTTAAGAATTCAACTTTGAGGCTCGGCACCCATAGCTCAGTGGTTAGGGCACTGGCCACATACACCGGGGCTGGTAGGTTCAAACGCAGCCCGGGTCAGCTAAACAACAATGACAACTGCAACCAAAAAATAGCCAGGCATTGTGGCGGGCACCTTTAGTCCCAGCTACTTGGAAGGCTGAGGCAAGAGAATTGCTCAAGCCCAAGAGTTTGAGGTTGCTGTGAGCTATGACACCACAGCACTCTATTCAAAAAAAGTAGACTCTGTCTCAAAAAAAAAAATCAACTTTGAATAACAGTAATAACTATCACTTATGTTTAATTTCCTATGTATCAGATACTGTTCCTATGTATCAGACACTTTGCATATATGAATTCATTTAGTCTTAGTAATCTTTCAAGGAAGTCTCTAAAATTATTCCTGTTTTACAGATGAGGAAGCTGAGGCATAGCAAGGTCCATTAACTTTCCCACCAGCTCTACTATGGTAGAGAAACTTGAAGCATAATCCTATACTGAATACATAATATCACAGGATTGACAGCAGGGGACCCAACCCTGACTGGGTACAGGTGGCTTCTTATTGGGCCTCGTAAAAATTCAGTGTGGTAGGTATTATTATCTCCATTTTATAGGCAAAGAACCTGAGGGTCAGTAAGTTTAAGGGACTCATCCAGGACTATACCGCTAAGAAGTGACAGAGCCAGGACTTGACCCCAAGCCCAGAGACCTGTCCTGTCTACTATGCAGAATGACCCCAGGCAGGATCAGTCCGGTAGCTCCAGGGGCCTAGAAACAAAGACTTCTTTTGCTTTTCCCTCCGCTTTGGTCCCCCTGGGGCCCTTGGACACTCTTTCTCAGTCTTGCTTCACAGGCCATGCTGTCCATGCTGTCCCTTTCCACATGACCTCCCTAACTAGGACTGCTTCTTGTGGACGGCATGGTCAGGGCCTGGGATAAAACTAAGTTGCCAGTGTGTGGAGGGAGGGTGGGGAACTGTCCCCCCTCCTTGGCTCTACAAACATGATAGGAAGGGCTCCTGGCCCTGTTGAGAGGGGGCCAAGAGCTCTCCCCTTTTCTGCCAGCTTGGGAGGTCCTGAGGGCTGGGTCAGGCCTGGAATGGGGTTTCAGGAGCAACTCATGTGCCAGATGGACAGAGGGCACTCCTGGGTCTAGGAACACCAGCTGCATTTTTTCCTGTCCTGGGCCAGGAGGAATGGACTGTCTGAACAAAGAGCACCGCCTGCCCTCCTGCAGCTTGGACACTGGTGATTGAGGGAGGGAGGGATTCTTACCGTCCTGCCTTTCCTGTCAGCCTATCAGAGACATATTTGGATCTAGAATTTTGTATAGCTTAATCCCTCTTCAACACAGAAACAAAGATAACAATCATTATTACAGAAAAAAGCTTTACTTATGGAAGGACTGTGTGATCTAATTTTATATGTGTTTATATATGTGTGTATATATTTTCCCCATATATTCCTAGGTAAGTGTACATACACATAAATACATATTTTCCTGAGCATGGCTTTATTCTTTTTTTTTTTTTTTTAGACAGAACCTCAAGCTTTCCCCCTGGGTAGAGTGCTGTGGCATCACAGCTCACAGCAACCTCCAACTCCTGGGCGCAAGTGTGTCTACTGCCTCAGCCTCCCAAGTAGCTGGGACCACAGGCGCCTGCCACAATGCCCAGCTATTTTTTGGTTGTAGCCATCATTGTTGTTTGGCGGGCCCAGCTGGATTCGAACCCGCCACCTTAGGTGTATGTGGCTGGCGCCTTAGCCACTTGAGCCACAGGCGCCGAGCCCATGGCTTTATTCTTAACTAAGTGATCAAATAACCTTTTCATTTTGAAGAAAGTAAATATTACTTAAGTGAGATTGAGTCATGTTTATATGGTGGTAGAATGGAGAGAAAGCACCTTCTTGCCTGATTTAAACTGTACCCTCAGTTTCCTCACCAGTCAGATGGGGCTAATTCTATTACATTATAATTATGAGGGTCAGATGAAGAGGAGTGTATATGAATGAGCATGTGGACTGCACGACGTTCCACAATGACTGTGCGTTATCGACACAGATGATTTCAGGGGGAAAGATATGTTTTTTGTGTATTCTTGGAATGGTAAACCTGAGGAGAATAAAGTTATGTTAATACGAGTTCAGACAGATGGGAATAAACATTTATTGGGCCCCTGCTGAAGGACAGGCACTCTGCAGGTCGTCCCCTATAATCTTTACGACTGCCCTGTGATTATGGCTATTTTCTGTGCCTTCCACATGAACGCCCTGGGCCTCAGGTTAACCATCTCATATGGAGTGTGTTTGACGCATGTCAAAGGCCTGCTGACCTTCTCTCTGCCCCTTGTTCCCTGTGTGATCACAGGCAGATTACGCAGCCTTTCTGAGCCTCAGTTTCCACCCTGGTGGAACAGATCAGTGGTACACAAAGAGCAGGCTGGCTGTAGGCTTCGGCAACCATGTTCTTCCCACCCTGCACAGAAACAGGAGGCATGATGTGGCGGTGCCTTTTATCTTCTTCTGCGATCTGTTCTGAGAATAGGAAGCAGTTTGGGATTAAGCTGTACCAATTCAAAATGGACTCCCCAGTACTGAGAGTGGTGGGAAACCCCACTTTAGTACTACAGTGAGAGAGAGGCCTGGAGCAAGGGCCCCAAGGGCCTCAGATCACCAAGGAGGGCTGCGGAGATGTGTCCTTAACTCCCCCGCCACCTCCAGCCTGCTTCACAGGGAAGCCCAGCAGCATGTCACAGTTGGAGCACAGACTTTACCCCCAAAAAATTTTCATAGGATTGAATTGATGATCTAATACTGTGCTTTTTGGTAAATTTGATATTCTCACCTTCACTCTAAAAAACAGGTGCTCATCTTCCTATTTGCAGGCAACATGATTATGTTGTCTTAAACTGGGCAAGTTTTTATAATAAACTCTGGCATGACTTCATCGAAAGAAGGCCTGTACGCAAATCAAAATTCACACTAGGCATTTCTGTAAGAAAGAGTAGGCCGCTCAGGGTAGGTACAGCGAGGCCCAGTTGGCTGTAGTCAGAGATGGCAACTGTTTAAGTTCTTCTGGAGAGATTTTCAAATGTCATGCCACCCCCCTTCTTCCCCCTTCAAATGTGTAGTTAGCCCAAGTTCTGCTCTGCCTATGGTTCTCAAAGTGTGTTCTGGGAACCAGCCACCTAAGCCTCCCCAAACTCCATTGCATCAGAAACTATGGAGGTGGGACCTAGCAATCTGTGTTGTAATAAGCCTCAGCGTGATTCCCATGCACCCCAGAACCTCCAGACTCCTGCTTCCCTTTACTTCCTGCAGCCTCTCTTAGATATTTCTCCTCTAATCCCTGGGAGGTCTGCTGTCTGCCCGTCCCTAACTACTGACTTTCCTATTAAAAAGTCAGCAGATTCTATACCCAGATCTATATTTGCCAGGGCATTGCATTGTTCAGCGCTAGAGGTTCTCTGATTCCTGCTATAGTTTTTTCCTGGCCAAAGTGGGTGTTTGGTGACACATGCTTAAAATATTTTCCAAGTTGAAGTTATCGTGGCCACGCCCAGTGGCACAGGACTCTGGGTCTTCAGTTGCCTGTTTGTGCAAGACTATATCCCAGATCTTGTTTTTAGAAACTTCAGCCCTATCCCCAGATAGTCTCCCTGCCCCCTGCCAATGCTTTTGGAATGAGCCCCCATATTTTCCTAACACTCCTGGCCCCAGCCCCTTGCCTGTCAGTTCTCCTGGAGAGCTGGTCTGCTTTATCTGTGGACACTGCCTTGTGGGACTGATTGTGCCCCTTAGAAAGCTCTAGCACGCAATCCCTTCTATAGCAAATGGCCAAGCCCTTATACCTCACTGTGTTTGTCCTAGTCTCACTCTTGGTTTTGTCTTATTATATTTTCCTTTCCATAATTTTTTTCTTTTTCTTTTTTGAGATAGAGTTTCACTCTGTTCCCCCAGGCTAGATTGCTGTGGTGTCATAGCTCACAGCAACCTCAAACTCCTAGGCTCAATCAATTCTCTTGCCTCCGACTCCCAAGTAGCTGGGACAACTGGTGTCTGCCACAACGTCTGGCTAATTTCTCTATTTTTTTAGTAGAGACAGGAGTCTCACTCTTGCTCAGACTGGTTTCAAACTCCTGAGCTCAAGCAATCCTCCCGTCTTGGCCTCCCAGAGTGTTAAGATTATAGGCGTGAGCCACTACACCCAGCCTCCATTATTTTTTTTTCCAGCCTCCATTATTTTTCTTTTGTCCTTTTCTTCCCCCTAACTGCAGATTAATTTTTTAGTTCATCTTGTCTTGTATTCTGTGACTCTTTGCCAGCTGCCTTGATTAATTTTGGAAGGAAGCAGTTTAAATAAAATTGAATTCTTTTCATTATGAGATGAAATGCATATGAAACCATGAGCAGGTAGTAGATGATGTCTTTTCAGTGGCTGAGCACATCAAGGTCTGTCTGACTCCAAACCCTGTGTTCCTTCATTTTTATCACATGGACAGGGATTCAGTTAAAAAAAAATTTTTTTTTAATGCACAAAGCCAACAAAACTGGGAATCCAAGGTGAGATGGGCAGCCAAGTGAAGACAATTCAGACAGAAGGCCTTTTAGTGAGTGTCAAGTCTTCCTTCTCCAACATGAGGTCATAAATGAACAACTCTGAGAGTGGAGGAGTGGAAATTGTGGCACAATCTCTTCATGAGATAATAAACTACCTAGGCCAGGTGCGGTAACTCATGCCTGTAATCCCAGTGCTTTGGAAGGCCAAGGCAGGAGGATTGCTAGAGGCCAGAAGTTTGAGGTTTCAGTGAGCTATGATTGTACCACCAAGCCCCAGCCTAGGCAACAGGGCAAGTCGTCTTAAATAAACAAACTGATTACCAAGTGGTGTATAATTCTGCTATTGTTTCAGAGATATGCTTTTCTCAACTTACTTTGTAAATTAAAGCCCAAATGTGCTTTTAAAAGAAGGTAGAGCTGGAAAATGTTCTTCTTAGCAAAGTATCACAAGAATGAAAGAAAAAGTATCCAATGTATACAACCCTATTATGAAATTAATTTATACCTTTTATATGAAAGCTATAACCTAATAACAGCCTAAGAATATGGGGAAGGGAGAGGGAGAGAGGAAGGGGGAAAGGGTGGCGGGCGGGGGATGGGAGGGATCACTTCTGAGGTTTGTCTTACAGGGGTACAAGTGAATCTTTCTAAGAGTAGAATGTGAACATTTTAAAACACTAACTGAAAAAATGACATGAAGGCTGGGTTGACCAGTTTGATGGAAGTATTTCGGATTGCATGTGAAAACCCCACACTGTACCCCAGAAGTGCATTAATGTACATAGTTACCATTCAATTAAAAAAAAAGTCTTGAAAATAAAACAATTTAGAGTGTACTTGTTTTACACATAGCTTGAGTTCTTACAGAAAAAACAAGGTGGCAATCTACATTTCAAAACAGAGAGAGAGCAAAATATATAAGCATTTTTATAAAGGAGTTTGGTAAAATTAGAAGGAAGACAAAAATGGATGGATGATACAAGATGAACTCATAGGAATTTATCATTGGGCTTATAAAGAGACCAACTTTATTTAGATAAGTAGCATTGTATCTTGTGCCTCCAAAAGAAAGGGAAAGGGAAAAGGAAAGGGAGGGAAGGGAAGGGAAGGGAGATGCCATGGGACTCACCATGCAATGTTTTTATAATACACATTTTTTCACAAAGACATTACTCTAAGTGTTTAAAACATATTTTTCTTTTTCTTTCTTTCTTTTTTTTTTTTTTGAGACAGAGTCTCAAGCTGTTGCCCAGGATAAAGTGCTGTGGCATCACAGCTCACAGCAACCTCAAACTCTTGGGCTTAAGCAATTCTCTTACCTCAGCCTCCCAATTAGCTGAAACTACAGGTGCCTGTCACAACCCTTGGCTATTTTTTTGTTGTCATTTTTTAGCAGGCCCAGGCCAAGATCAAACCCACCACCCTTGGTGCATGTGGCTGGCGCTGTAATCACTGTGCTACAGGCACCAAGCCAAGACACATCTTTTATATCCAGACGCACACAAAAAAATAAACAATTCTCTATAGTAAAAACCATCTGACATAAACAACTCTTATTAATTACCTTTAAAACTACATGGCTTTATTGGCAACCATCTCCTCCAGTTTTTTCAGAGTAGTGAAACTGAAAACACAAGCAGTGAGAATAAGATGGAGTCAGCCACACAGCTGGTCAGGTGGTTTAGGTCCTGCCTGACCTTCACCCTCTGTCTCCTACTCTTACTGTTGTGTCAATTTAGCTCCCACCCTGAAGATGCCTATCTTGAGTAGGTTAGGTGGATTGATTAGATATTAACCATTCATTTGGAATGTTGTGATAGGTCACTGAGTTATGCTGATTATTATCTGGAATAGAGGTTAGTGTGATCTTTGCTTTGAACTTTTATGTATAAAACTATAATTCTGGAAATGGAAGAACAGAACAGTCTTGAAGAGGCTACTCTCTCTATTCTCCAGAATCCCAGCCTTCTGACAAATAAAGTTTGGTGGACCTATCCCCATCTCTGCATATTGGCTGACAGTGACAGGCAATAAAATTTCTTCACCCAGTAATAAAACCATCTATATTAAAATAATTTAGAGCTGTAAGGCATAAATAGCCATTGAAGTATGACCGTTATAAAAGTAGTAATAAAATAAAAAGTAGTAATAAAATAAAAAGCCAGAAGTTAACCAGCCATTGTTCCCTACCTTCCTCATTGCTTTTGCTGGTTATTGCCTAATGGCACTATCCTCCTAATAGGTGCACAATTTGTGACTTCTCCCACTACTTCTACAGATGACACTGCCAATGTAAAACCTTGTAAAAACTTGTGCTTCTATAGACAGTGTTGCTATCGTAAAACCTAAGACTGGTCTTTGAAGTATTTTTCGGACTCTGCAATCTGAGGGTGATACAGGGTTCCCACCATTCAGGGCTGGACAAGGGCCCCCATTTTCCGGCCTAAGCGGACAGACTTTTTCTGTCAAACTGCACTTTCTGAATACAAGCAAGACAGGAAAAAAGCTGTTTTTCCACTATTTCATGTAAGCTGGGCCTCCTCTGGAGTAGACCTCCTGCTGTTTTTGCCTAGAACTAGAGGAACTACATTCATTTATTAATATACTCATACATTCACTAATCAACATTGAAGTTTGCCAAGTCCTGGCCAAACATCATTCTCAAGATGTCCCTATTTGCAATACCGTATAAAACCCTTAGACACAAAGACCCACATGGGGACTTCCCACTTGGGTCTCTTCCTCACTCTGCCAGAGGCTCTGGGATATGTCAGTCCAAGTTAATGGGATAATGTCATGAAGAAAGCAGCAGTGTAAAAATGAATTAAATGTTTTTCTGAGGGTAGAAAAGGGTCACTGATGAAGAGAAGTCAGGGCATCCAATAACAAGCAGAGCTGATGAAAACATTGCCATAATATATTAACTCGTGCATCAAAATCATCAACTGCATGGGAGAAGCCTAGTGGACCAAGTAAGCATCAATAGAGAAACAGGAAACTCTTAACTGAAAATCTTGGGTAACAACTGATGGCTCTTGAATCATGACAATCCACCAGCTCACATGGCTCTGTCTGTGAGGGAGTTCTTAAACCAGTGAACAAATAACAGTATTGGAACACCCTCCCTACTCAACTGATCTAGTCCCCAATGACTTTTCTTTGTCTGAAGTCAAAGGAAATACTGAAGACATTTTATTTTTTTTCCAACTTGTTTTTTTTTTCTTTTTTTTTTAATTAAGTCATTGCTGTTAACTAGTTTGATGAAAATATTTCAAATTGTATACAAACAAGCACATCGTGCCCTATGACTGCATTAATGTACTGAAGACATTTTAATGACATTCAGGACATCTAGGGTAACATAACAAGACTTTCGATGGCCATTCCAGAAAAAGAGTTCCAAAATTGCTTCCAAGAGTGAATTAAGCAATGTAATCAGTGCATAGCTTCCCAAGGGGAGTGCTTGGAAGATGACCATGGTGATATTCAGCAATGAGGTATGTAGCACTTTTTCTAGAATGAGTTCAAAAACTTATTTGTCAGTCCTCATATTAAAGTTGATGATGATAGCTTTAGAGAAATTTGTGTTATAAGTTGTTAGACAAAGGAATGGGGAGGGGGACAAACAGAAACAAAAGCATCTTTGACATTTCATTCCATCCATCTTTAGTCAGTCTCTTCCATGAATAAACCAGTTTAGTTAAGCAGTTGTGTCTCTTTCTGGGAGCTGGCATTGAAGAGGAGCTTTTAAACAGAGAAAAACAAAGGTTAACATTGGGAGCAATTTTTAACCAAAATTTTGTTGGAAAAAATTGGTTTTGATAGCAGAGATGGAAGGAGGGGTGAGAGAGAAAAGAAAGAGTTGACTTTAAATATTTCACATGAGGCTAGGACCAGTGGCTCACGCCTGCAATTCTAGCCCTCTGGGAAGCCAAGGCAGATGGATTGCTTGAGCTCGGGAATTCCATACCAGCCTGAGCAAGAGTGAGACCCAGTCTCTACTAAAAACGAAAAACTAAAGCAAGAGGATCTCTTGAGCCCAGAGTTTGAGGCTGCCATGAGCTACAATGCCATAGTCCTCTACCAAGGGCAACAAAATCTCAAAAAATAAAAATAACTAAGTAAGTAAATAAATATTTCACATGTGCAATTTTTAAACTTTTAGTTTATGGAGTTTCTTTTTAATTGTAAATTATTTTCATTAAGGGAGGCTCTGATATACTCTTGACTTCATGTAAAAGACTTGAAATACTACTTATAGACTGACATTCATTGTTTTGTAAGGTTTGATGCCCTAATTGTTTTAATTAAGCATACACACAAATTAGAGGTTGCTAAGATTTTAATTGTCATTGCAACAGAGTATTTGCCCCTCCTGCCATAGGTAATGAAGGGGAATATGCAGCAGAAGGAATGGCCTGAAAAAACAGCAAAAAATGATTTTTGTCTTTTTGAAACAATCTCACTCATTGTTAAGAGCTAAAACCTGCATCTCTGCCTTAGGCCAGTGGTCAGATGAAGCTGGAGAATGTCTTTTGTTCACTATCTGGATAGGGGGACCATTCCCAGTGGGCCTCCAAGGCAGGCAGAGGTCACAGGATTGTCTTCAGTGGAGATGGGACAACTGGAATCATTACCTGTAGTTGAAGAGCAATAGCCTGGAACAGAGGACCTCCTCTTTAAAAGCTCTGTATTTCCACTTAAGAAGAGAACAATGGCATTTTAGACAGCAGTTCCAACCTCATCATTTGCTGGCAAATTAATAAACTCTTTCCTTCTCCTTCAACCACTTGTCCTCCTTCTTCTGAAGCTTGGGGATAAGTGCCAAGCTTTTGGTAACATTGCCGGCAAAGCTTTAAATCAACACAGGTTAGCTCTACTTAGGATCCCAAATATTATAGGATCCCAAAATATTTCCATAGTTCTTAGGCATGTTAGCTGCTACAGTCACTGATGGTGGCAAATCAGAGACTATCTCCTTAGAACTAAGATTTTTTTTGCAACTGCACTTACCATATGAAGGTCCAACTCCTGTGCCCTTAATGTGAGTGTCCTCACAAAACCCTGTGGACCTGATGGAGTCCAACTAGATAAATCTGAAACTTGAGGCCACAAAGACATTCCTTCCAAGGTCAAATATGGGGGGAACTGGAACTAGGAAAAAATAAAGAGAAGGGGTGGAGAGAAATAAAATCTATGAGATCTGTAACATAAGAGCAGAATATCTCAGATTGGGGGAGCTCGCTCAAATTTTTCCCAGTGAGGTCGGAAAGAAAACTGAGCTATCAGCAGACTTATGTAGGTATCAGGGCATTGACTCCTGATTATGTTAGAGGACACCATGGGTCTCCCTGGATGCCTCATGGTTACCAATTTTCTAACTCATAAAAAAAAATGATGAGGTTTATAATAAGGAAAATGAGAACTTTATTTTTTTAAAGGATTACACCCTGCGGCAAGCCAAGAACACATGCTGTGAGGCAGGGACAATGGGAAAAAGCATTTACACTGAGCCAGATGGCTAAATATACATATTTTTTAAAGTTATAGGAACCATCTATATTTATAAAAGAGAAAATATGCATATATGCACTTGTGCTTTCTACCTCCCATCCCATCATGGCTTGGTGAACAAAAGGATTCTATTCAGTCATTAGGGGGCTTAGGATTTTATTTTTAGTTTCACATAATATACATTCCAACACCCCTGAATGCGTAATTTATTTTGATCCCACTGCTTTTGGAAAATATGTGCATTCTCTGAGTGGAAAGAAAATAGCTAACATCATGCTGCAAATTACTCTCTCTCTCCTTTTTTTTTTTTTTTTGGAGCTTTTTTTTTGCAGTTTTTGGCCAGGGCTGGGTTTGAATCCACCACTTCTGGCATACGGGGCCAGCACCCTACTCCTTTGAGCCACCAGTATCACCCCAAATTAGTCTCTTTTTAAAAGGGAGAGAGGGCTCCATGAACAAGAAAAAAAAAGTATTTTGACCTCATAAAATCTCTCAGGAAACACGCTAATAACAAACCTACTGGCCAACAGTAGTGGGTTTTGCTTGCCAAAATCCTCACATATGGAATATTTTTAGTATTAAATTGTCTAACTTGTTATGGTTAAAACAAAAAATAACCCCAGAATCTATTGATTTATAGAGTAAAGCTTCCTAAAAATGTCACATAAGGTAATGTACTCATCTAAGTATAAAATGGAGATATGTCATGACCAAACATATTTTCTTGTGTAAGTGATGCTGCCACAAACATCATTTAGAGACCTCCTATGTTAATCATATGTTAATCTGTTAATCTTGGCCAGAATATGTTCTAGAACAGTGGTTCTCAAACCTCCTAAAGCTGTGGCCCTTAAAATAGTTCCTGCAGGTGGCGACCCACAGGTTAAGAACCACTGTCCTAAGGGGAGATGAAAGGGACCTGAGCAACAGCCTAGGCAGGCCTGGTTTTGCTCTATTTTGCAATAACTGTAGCACAAAGATTATTAGTAAAGCCTGATATTGGGTGAAATCCCTCATGATGTTTGTGAATGTGATTTGACAATTCAATTTGTGATAAGTTCTTGACAAACTGGTAAGTTTTGTGCACATGGATAATGAGAAGTATGCACACAGTAGCATATAGACAATCAAACATATGAAAAGCCTGCAACTTGACTTACAGCAGGAGTTGCCAGTCCCATCTCATGCCCCTAGAAACCCTTGTTGTACTTGGGCAAATTTCTGCACCTCTAAGACTGGGACCTTCTTTTCCACCTAGAGATGATGAAAGCTTGGCTGCCCTCACATCAGTGACTCTCAGGACTTGATATATAAATGTCCCAGCTTCTTTTGCTTTTCTAACATGCAAGGGCTATTTGAGACTGCTTGTTTTAAAAAAGAAAGGCACCATTGTAGCTCAGAACTTACCACTCCAAGACGGTAGGAAACCAGAACATGCCATCCCCAAATACTCTTCTTTGGCACATTTCAGGGTGTTGTGAGACACTATGGCACAGGGGTAGCTCCTTTAAAAAACTGCCTTACATATAAGAGAAATCTACCTTAGCAAAATTATCTGAATCCTCAAGAGGGCTTCTCCTAGACAAGTTTTATGGCCTAAGAGATTCTTATCTGCAGGAAAAAGGAAACCTTAATTTCCCACCCATTTCCCCCACTCCCCCTTCCTCTCCTTGTCTCCCTTCCCACCACTCCTATCAGTAGCTCAGGATGCCAAATAAACGTCTTGGAATCTCATATTTCTGTGGGACCCCTGTGAGTACACACACATGACTAAACATGGCTTTCTTGTTGTTGATCTGCTTTATGCCAAAGAATCCATGAGGAGAAGCCATTTCTCTCTCCCTTACAATGTGAAAAAGTTGTTTCTTATCTCCAAGACTAGGAAAAACTCCACTGATATGAGAGAAAGGAGAATAAGCACAAAAGTGTAATGGAGGCTGAGGGGCGTGAGACAAAAGAGAAATCAGAGAAGCAGGACTGAGTGCCTCCACTCACCCTGGGATTCCCTCCCTCACTGTCCTGAATCACTGTGGGAGCTGAGTAAACACCTGAAGATCACCTGTACAGAGGCATACCTTGGTCTATTGCACACCTCGCTCTATTACACACCTCGTTCCATTGCACACCTTGCTCAATTGCACACCAGTTCTATTGCACACCTCACTCTGTTGCACACCTGGTTCTGCTGAACACCTCATTCTATTGCACACCTCGTTCATTCTATTGCATACCTGGTTTTATTGCACTCCACTTCCTTGAGCTTTACAGATCGAGTGTTTTATACAAATTGAAGGTTGGAGCAACCTGTATGGAGCAAGTCTATAGCTGCCATTTCCTAATAACACATGCTCACTTCATGTCTCTGTCACATCTGTAAATCTCACATTATTTCAGATGTTTTCATTGTTACATGTGTTCTGGTGATCTGTGTGAAATTATACCCGCAGCTCATAGGAACAATGGACTCCCTGGGACTAATGGAGGAGCTCTGTGTTTAAACAGAAGGAAGTGGCCACGGCTGGGTGAGAAAGTGGTCACTTACTCTTCCTTCTCAGAAAGGTGTTGCAAAAGTTTCACAGGACCTCCCTTCCTACAACCAAGCCAAACTGGTTTCTGTTATTGCTTGACTGTAACTGGAAATTCCCCAACAACCACCAACAAACCACCTGGTGCCAAACAACCCACCATTTGGAATGAGTCAATTAACAGTGACCAGTCAATTGGGACTTTAATATCATCCAGTCGGGACTCTGTTCCTCAGTCCCAACTCCCCTCCCCTTCCCATAATTTTCACCTTATTAATCTCTAACCCAACCACTCCCTCATACATTTGTTTTACAGGGAAGGCTGTGCCTCCCCAGTTTGCAGATTCCTTTTAGCTAATAAAGTTCTCTTTTTGCCTCCACAAATCTCACTGGTCTTTTGTTGACATCTGTAATCAGTGATCTTTGATATTGCTATTGTAATTGTTTTGAGATGCCACGAACCATACCCACAGAGGACGGTGCTGTGTGTGTTCTGGCCACTCTCCTGACTGATTATTCCCCGCCTCTCTCCCCTTCCGCAGGCCTGCCTACTCCCTGAGACACAGCAAGATTGAAATGAAGCCAATTCATCACCCTACAATGGCTTCTAGGTATACAAGTGAAAGAAAGAGTCACAAATTTTTAACCTTAAAGCAAAAGCTAGAAGTGACTAATCTTAGTGAGGAAGGCATGTTAAAAGCCTAGATAGGTTGAAAATTAGACCCTTGGCACAAAACAACTAGCCAAGTTGTAAATGTAAAATTCTTGAAGGAAATTGGAAGTGCCGCAGTAAACACAAAAATGATAAGAAAGGGACCCAGCTTCATTGCTGAGGTAGGAAAAGTTTTAATGGTCTGGAGGAATGATCAAACCAGATCAAGGCCCTCACTCTTCCATTTCCTGAAAGCTGAGAGAGGTGAGGAATCTGCAAAAGAAAGGCTGGAAGCTAGCAGAGGTGGGTGGTTCAGGAGGTTGAGGAAAAGAAGCCATCTCCATAGCATGCAAGTGAAGAGTGAAGCAGCACGTGCTGAGAAGAGGATTGGAGCGAGTTACCAGAAGATCTACCCCAAATCATAGATAAAGGTGGCTACACTAAGGAACACATTTTCAGTGTAGACAGAACAGCCTAGAACAGGAGAAGATGTCGTCTAAGACTTTTCACAGCAAGAGAGGAGAAATCAATGCCAGGCTTCAAAGCTTCAAAGGACTGACTGACTCTCTTGGTTAGGGGCTAATGCAGCTGCTGACTTCAGTTGAAGCCAGTGCTCACTGATCACTCTTAAAATCGTTAGGCCCCTAAAATTATGAGAAATATATTCTGCCTGTGTTCTGTTAAATGGAACAACAAAGCCTGGATGACAGCATGGTTTATGGCATGGTTTACTAAATATTTAAGATCAATAGTTAGACCTAGTGCTCAGGGAAAAAAAAAAGATTTATTT
>CAUYTI010086752.1:0-43722 GCA_963575145.1 Galago senegalensis
AGTAGCTGGGACCGCAGGTGCCCGCCACAACGCCCGGCTATTTTTTGGTTGCAGCCGTCATTGTTGTTTGGCGGGTCCGGGCTGGGGATTCGAACCCGCCACCTTAGGTGTACGTGGCTGGCGCCTTAGCAGGTTGAGCTATAGGCGCCGAGCTGCTACATGCTTTTAATACCATATATCCTGTTATTTTAAGAGTTAAAATGTGAAATATTAAAAGTTAATTATTAAAACTAATGCAACATTGTGTTTTCTCATCAAAGAGGAACTTTATGTAAAAGTGTTCAAATTCCTAGGCACCAAGGGCTGGTCCAAATGAGCAATGATTTAGTGGCCTAATTATATCTCTGAGGACAAGACTCTTCCTGTTTTGAAACGAGGAATTGATTTTGTATTTGTTTTTATTTTTAGTATAGCATCTAAGGTTTGAGAGGAAATAGACACATAATAGAAGCCAGTAATAACCCACATTAAAAGAGACTTTATTTTTTTCGGAAGTGGGGGACAGAGTCTCCAACTGTTGTTCTGGGTAGAGTGCTATGGCATCACAGCTCACAGCAACCTCAAACTCTTGGACTTAAGCAATTCTCTTGTCTCAGCCTCCCAAGTAGCTGGGACTACAGGTGCCCACCACAATGCCCAGCTATTTTTTGACTGCAGTTGTCATTGTTGTTTAGCTGGCCTGGGCTGCATTCGAACCTGCCAGCCTCTCTGTATATGGCCAGTGGGCATTGCCAGAGACTTTCTTTTCTAATGCTATTCTACACAGACTATAGAACGTCAGAAAACCATCTCAAGTTCCCTGATAATTGAGACAAATTAGTTCTAAACACTTCACCAGTAAAGCAGTAGTGTCCCAGCTCTAACTTCTACCAGTAGAAGCTTCAGTGTATGAAAACCAAGTGTTGATTTCTTCCCTAGATGTGCACACAGGGAATTTTTTCCTAACAGAGTCTTTCTTGCTACATCTTCTGTTCCCTTTATTGTGACTCCTCACATTACAACATTATTTCCATATTGTAGACATCCTGGGTTTATAGGCAGCAATGTTAAGTATTATTAAGAAAAACAAAAACAAAATATTAGCATAAAAATGTCCTAAATCCTCTAGATATCTATCTGTGACTCTTGTTAAAGGGCATGAACTCGTTTTAGTTTTTGTTTCATATAGAGAGACGATGCCATAAAAAAGTATGTACATTTTAAGGAAAAAAAAACTATACTGAATTTATAGGACCAAATATAAACTGATAACAAAAGATAAAGACAAATCAGGTTGAAGACCAATTTGTAATACTTGAGTATTACAAATTTAATACAGTGTTTTCCTTTCTTCTTTTTGGCACCTTTTGTATATATATCACACTGTCTCTCACCTATTTTAAACCTATACCTTTGAAGGTTTAAAGACGATATTGCTGTTTTTCTAAGTAATTTGATACGTGCCCTTGCCCACTTTAAGTTTATACGTTGGATTAAATGAAGTCATAGGCAATCTCTCAACATTTAATGTGCTTAGAATTTTGAAGAAATCTGTAATATAAATTTATGATCTTTCTTGCTCTCTACAATTCTATTTTCCATTCTTAAATCTGCAATTACCACTTTATTAAAAAAAAAATTCATGTTACAGTGTTAAGGAAGCCTAAGTCTAAATACTACATTGGTTAGTCGATGAATCTAGGACCTAAGACCCAAGAGAAAACCAGGGGTACTGAATAAAGGCAAGAAGAAATAGAGAAAGCTAAAGACATTTCTAGGTTAAAATACAAAGCATCTCTGGAAATCGATGTCAGAGAAACTTCAAAAGACATGAATATATATTTATGCTTCTTTCAAATACGTGGTTCTGCAAAAGTCACCATCAAAGGCTTACAATACAACGTTCGATACACCTTCAAAAAATGTTCTGTTCTTGAAATTACTATGACTTTCTTACGTCCATTAACATTCACCCAGTGCTCTAGTAATGACACCATTGATTTAAACCACTGGCATTACAGGCAGATGATGGCTTCTATTGTCTATAATGTCTTCTATCATTTGTTCAATATTCATATTTGTCAGTCATTAAGTTAGTAATGTACAGAATACAAGCTTTTTTTGAAATTAAAGAATACAAGCTGTTTTTTGAAATTATCTTTTATTTTTATTTATAAATATTAGTTTTCTATTTTTTTGAGACTTTGGAAAAAAATACTAAGAAGTTAATCAAGGACTCTATACTGCACCTCAGAGTCAAAGCATTCTATTATAGCCATACTCTTATTGGACAATATGAATGTTGCTTTCTTTGCATTACTATTATTATTATTGCTTAATGCTTCATTGCAGCGGTTGTCTGATTTCTTCTCTGAATGTATTTATCTTCATTCATTCTTTACAAGGTTTTTGTTTCTAGTCCTTATCTTTAACATTGTTATTGTGGGTAAATTTTAAGCCTTTTTAATTCTATGAAGACAAAAAGTGGAAACCTAACAATCACATGTACATGTAAAAATAATAATAATAATTTAAAAAAATACAAGTTTTTGGGTGGTGCCTGTGGCTCAAAAGTAGGGCCCAAGCCCCATATGCCAGAGGTGGCAGGTTCAAACCCAGCCTCAGCCAAAAACTGCAAAAAAAAAAAAAAATAAAAAAGAATACAAGTTTTCAATAAAAGAATGTCACCAAATTTGTAGTATTTAGGGACAAATATAAGAAAAAATACTGAGAAATAAAAACCTTGCTTTGGAAAAACCTAAAGGAAGAAGTTAAATAAACAAGAAGTTGAATGAGCTTTAAGCCTCTAGGAAAGGAGCTGATTGTTAGATATAAAAGAAGGCACAGCCTAAATCCTATCTTCAAAGGCCTTAAAAAACTAGCAGCAACAAAAACAAAATAAAAATATATCAAAAAAATTCTTCACAATAAAACATGCATGTAATCAATATCTACAATATGTTATGGCGAAGGGTCACACCTCAACCATCACCGAATGTAAATTTTCTGGATGTTCTCTACTTGACCTTGACTATCCACATTCATTCTCAACCCGCTCTTCCTCTACACTAGTGGGGCGCCCATTGCTGGCTGACTTTTGCTATAATTGGCATATAAAGATCACAGAATAGGAGGAGAAAGTAGTAGCTTCCTTTGTTTCCTTCCTGCTGAAACCAGGGAGTAGCTGTTACCCTCTGTGACCACAGAGCAGCTGGGTCTGTTCAAGCTCTCATGGACTCGGGAACATTGATTCTTCACTGGCCCCTCTTACTCTAGAAGCAATGGAAAGCTCCAGCTACTGCTAGTCTTAGAATATTTTTGGTTAGCTTCACACTGTCCACAATTCTCTAAGTAGTCCCCTCATTAAAGTCTCTTAATTCAAACTGCATGGTGTGCATTTTATTTTTTACCAGGAATCTGATTTATATAGCAAGCATTTGTTACATCCATTAGTGAGAGTTCCATTTATATTTTCCATTGTGAAAAATAAATACATAAATTCAATTGTGTGTGTATTTGTATAAACACAAACACTTATGTGTAGATTCCCCTGAGGGGATACATTCTGATTCACTAAATCTAAGTAACTAAGAAAGTCGAGTTAATGTGGAGCATTGGTATTAAGGCCTAAAAGATATTGATCCACTTTTTCTGGAAAGGACGTTAAATGGTTCTTGATTTATATCTAATGCTTCCTGGCCTGAGTGATTTTAGCAGCATCACAAAATCATAGCAGGATGCACTTTGGTGTATAGAAATTTATCCAGGACTTTCTAGTTCTAAATCTATTAGATACTTGAGTTCTCCTTATACTACTTTTGCTGATCTTAAGCCTGTATTTGAACACCATCAGTGATAAACTACTAGTATCTGAAGCCATTACTATTTTGAGCAGCTTTAGCTGCTGGTAACTTTTTCCTCGTGTTCACATAAATAATTTTTCATGTAACTACGCCCAGTGGTTCTGGCTCTGCCATTCAGTGCCACCTTCAATATGTGGAATCACGTGGCCACATGATCTCTTTCACCTATTTGAATACAGTTATTATTATTTTATGGAGCTTCTTGTTTTCAATGTTTTCTAGCTGTTTGCCAAACTCTTTCATAGTTGTATGATCAGTTAGCACTGAAAATAACTTATTTCTATTTCAGCAGCTCCTCTCTGATTCCTGAGAAAATCCCCTGGATCAGAGCTTGTCCATTTTCTTTGTGTGTAGACTTTACTATCCCTCACTTGCCTCAAACCACCTTGATCTCTGATACATGCTTTCCAAAAGTTGCCTGTATTTCTACATAAGCTCCTCGTTCACCTTACGTATTAGTGCAATCAGTCTGCAGACACACGATGACTAGAAATCAAATCTTGCACAATTTCCATGAACTTATCTACAATTGATCACTTTTTTATTCATCCAGATAGGATATTATACCGGACCATATGGAAATGATGAAGTGTTTTGCTCTTGCACATTTTTATTTCATCTTAACTTTATAGGGGATACTTTTTCCCAAATGGTTTATCCATTAATAATATGTGTCTCTTTCGGGTATTACTCAAAGTTTCAGAGACCAGATTCTCACTACTTCAGATATCAGATTCTGACCCTCCTCTGATTATAGTTAATTTAACAGACTTCAGAATTACTTTCTATAGCACTGCTGGCCACTCTAATAATATCTTCATCTTGCTTTGTTCCAAAAGATAAAACCTAGAATAAACCATCTCTTAATCATACAAAATATCATTTGGATTCATTCAAAAATATTTACTTATGAAGGAGGGAGGGGAAGGGAGAGGGGTGGGTATATAGAGGGAGGGTAGGTAGGGGGACCACACCTATGGAGCATATTGCAAATACAAGTTGGATCTATCAGGTGCAGAGCATAAATGTCTTAATCCTGTAATAGGGTGAAGTCTATGTTGTTTAATACGATGTAAGCATTCCAATTTGTACAAATAATCATCACATTAAATCCTATAATGGCATAAATGTATTTATGATCTATGTACAAAAGACTTATAAAAAATATATATATTTACTTAGTATTTCCTGCATGCTAGGCCTTATTAGAGCTGGGCACACAGGGAAATGAGAATCTTCGATCTTGCTATGAGACTCTTCTCTTCCCATAATTAACTGGGATGTTGCTGTGGGACACTTTGTCCTAGTCCAATACAAAGATTTTCAATATTAAGACAGAATATAAAATAAAAGACAGATATAAAACATCAGATATTAAAAAGACAGATATATAATATCTCTATATCCCCCACAATGTCCCTACCATCATAAGGGGAAACAAAAAGAAATTATAAAGATAACATAGATATAAAAATACAGAGCATTCCAGTTACAGGAATCATAGCGTTGAGTATATGTTTCAAGTGGTCAGTGGTTACAATGACAGCCATTTATCTGTTTGTTTACTTTCTGACATTCTTTTATAGTCCCAGGTAGCAGTAAAACAGCCTCTTACCTTCTCCTGGCTTTACTGAATATATATGCTAAAGCATGAGAGTTTGCCGTGGCTATAAGACAAACATATCATAAAAAGAATACAGCCTGTGAGCCAGAATATGTGGGTTGTAACCCTTGCTTCCCCTCTAACAAATACATGAATTTGAACCACGTTCTAGGTCCTCATTTCTCTTCTGTATATGTGACACTGTACTTGGATGTTCTCTGGGCTCTTTGCGGCTCTAAATTTCTGATTATATCATGTTGCTTGAGAAGGTGGTGAAGGAAACAGAAGGAGCCAGCTTGCCCGTTTGCAAAGGGAGTTGAATGCTGGCACAGGCATTCAGGGCTGTATATGGGAATATGTGATTATAGTACAATCATGATTCATCAAGGGAATAAATTCTCTTGTTGGTTACACATACACACTCCCCACCCCTTCCCACTCACAACTTTTACTTCCTGGTTTTCAGAACAGTCTAAAAGTAGGGGCAGAACGTGGGTGGAGTGGGAAGAGGGAGGGAAGGGAGAGGGAAGTGTTCTCTATTTGGAAGCGATTTTTTGGAAGCCCTTTCTCATGCTCATTTATACCACCCACGGTGCTTTTCTTCTTCCTTTCTGAGTGTTTGATTATCCTAACCAGACAGAAAGTAATAAGTCAAAATAGTTATTGTCACTCCTTTTCAAGCTCAGTTAAAACATTTTTATACATACACAAATTATGCCTTAATTCACTGAATAAAACTAAAAGAAATCAAACTTAAGAGACTCAGTCATGCCAACTAGACAAAAGAAACTTCTGTAATAAGGCGATTCAGAATGCATTTCTATGCCCAGGAAGTGAGATGGAAATGGCCAATATTGACCTTTCAAAGCAATTTTCACTTTTTGTTTGTCAGTATAGTGAGTCCACTTTCTTAGTACCCAAATAGGTCAAAAACAGAACTTATGAGTAAGATTTGCTAACAGATGATATTTAGCACAAGGACTCTACAGGTGAGGGTAGTTGGTTCTGCCACTACCTAGATTATAGTAGGAAAATCACTGGTTTTGAAGTTATTAAATAATTTTGGGAACCTCATGACAATACAACAACAATATTTAGCTGAGCCTTCTGTTGAAAATTCAACGCAATTTCTTTCAGGAACTAGGTGGTCTAGACTGTTTTCTCCCTGCTCCTTGTTGCTAAGTACAACCAGAAAATCGGGAAATAATGTGAAAGGCAATCAAAGGAGAACAAAGGAAAAATGGAAAAGCAAAAGAAAAATGCTTAGGAACCTCAGAACTAGAGAAACAACTTAGTGTCAAGGCTACGTACCACCTTCTGCCCAACAAAAGAAGGTGACCCACACGTGTCCTCAGATCCTCAAGATGGCAGCCCCCAAATTCACACAGTGCAGCCCTAACCCTCAAAGTTCTAGTATTGAAGGAGTTCTAGTATTGAAGGGGTGATTAGGTTTAGATGATATCATGAGGGTAGGGCCCTCGTAATGGAGGGGATAGTTCTTTCACAAGCAGAGGGACAGACTGGACTCCCTCTCACTCGTCATCCCTCCTTCCCCATGATTTATGGAAAGACTGTGTGAACACAGAGTGAGCGTACAACTATCCACCAGCCAGGAACAGGGCCCTGGCCAGAACCCAACCGTGATACTGGCCTCCTGATTTTGGACTTTTAGAATCCAGAGCCAGGTAAAAACAAAGACTAATTGTTTAAGCGACTTGGTCTATTGTATTTTGCAGTAGCAGCCAGAATTCACTGAACTAGTGGCCTAGTAAAACATTCTTCTCCCGGATGGAACGGGAGCTCTCCTAACAACACCGGGAGATAATAGCGGCCGAGAAGAGGATTTACCACGTTTGTCACTGGTATAACTTGGCTGGGGATGCATTTTCCTTCCCTAATGCCTCTGAGACTCCCTACTGCCCCCGGGAGAAATCCGCGGCCAGTGGCGCAGGTAGGAGGTATCATTTATTTGCTCATTCAGCATTTCTATTTGCTTTGCATTTATTTTGTGCCAAACACTGTTCTAATTCCTGGGATATGTCAGTGAAAACAACAACAAAACATCTATTGATATGATACTTGATCCTATTATCCAACTGAGAATTTCAATGCAAGGCCCATCATAGCATGGTGAAACATAAATATTCAATACACGGGCTAAGATTCAAGAACCCCTTTCGAATGTACTCTTTTACTAAGAATCAGGCGTAGGCCTCACACTGAGGTAAGTAATGTCATTGTCTCCCCACCTTCTGCTTCGTCACTGGGGCTTTGCAGATTTTCTCCTTCTGTCCCAGGCTGTTGTAAACCTGGCAAGTTTGTGCTGAGCTAGCACTTCCTATTATCAGAATTCTTGCTCTCTGCAGCAACAGTTTTTCACAGTTTAGATTTAAATACAGTTTTTTGCAAGACTGCTAAGAAGATTGTTCCTCCCCAATGTACTCTGTAAAATGCCAGCTGCCTTCTTTGATCAAGGAAAAAAAAAATGAGGCATCTGTTGATGCAATGTGGCCGTGTTCTGCTCTGGCCAGCTCGCACAGGCTTTCACTTGTTTGACTATTCTCCAGAATCTACCCAAACGCTGTGGCAATGGCACAGATTAATAGCCCCTCCCAGGCCAGAAGAGAAAGCAATTTCCTAACTGAATCCAGCTTAAAGGATATCACACCGTGGAGGAACATCGTGAAGTTTCTGTGCTATGCTGGTAAATATCTCAGTGACTGCAGTGATTTTCTGTGGCTTAATCACTTAACTATTTCAGGCTACCTAGCTACTATATTCATAGGCTAAAGTGGACAGCATGCTTCTGGTCTTCATGTTTGTCTTTCCTTTAGACCTAAAATATTGTCCATTCCAGCATTACAATTGTGGGATGTTGTGCACCTAAATTGAAAACTATTTATTTAAAAAGTGTTTTGTTATGCTTACCCAAAAACTTTTGGAACAGTTGTCCATGTACAGAACAGTCACAATGACAATATGGACAGTTTCTGCACACAGCTTGTTAGCATCTTATATTATTTTGTCACATTTTCCAAAACTAAGGAATTGATACTGGTACGTAACTATTCAGTAGATTCTAACATGTGGAGGTTTCGTCAGCTTTACCACAGTGCCCTCTTTCTGTCCCAGGGTCTCACCCAGGGCACCACATCGTTTCCTGGTATCCCGTCTCCCCTATCGCCTCTGACTTAGGATTGCTCCTCAGTCTTATTTTTCATGACCTCAGCAGACCTTAGGAGTACTGGCCAGATAGCCTACAGAATGTCCCTCAATGTGAAATTACCTAAGAATTGTCTTATGTTTAGAATGGGGTGATTGTGTTTTGGAAAGCATATGACATATGTGATGTGTCACATCAAGTCAGTGGGAGGCAGGATGTCCCCACAGCATCACTGATGACAGTAAACATCCTCATTTTGAAGAGATCGAGTTTCTCATGTTTCTTCACTCTGTCATTACGACTTTCCTCTTTCCTTTCTCTATTTGAATGGGTAGCTCATTTATATATTTTTTAATTTTAAAAATGATTAAATAATACACACATAACAACACAGGGTACCTATCATTCAGATTGTAGTAAGTTTAAAAATTTAGACATTTTTGTTCCAGGAATTTTTAATTAGCAGAATAATATCACCCATTGGGTTGATAGTCCTTATAGGTTACTTCAAAATTTCATTTTTTTTCTTGCATTACAGAACCAACTGGTTAAAAACGTATGTTGAATGAGAAGCAAGTTTCAAATAGCTACAATGATTTGTTAAAGGGTATATATTATGAAAAGGAGGATAGGGTAACATCAAAAATTCAAAACGTGGGGGAGTATAGTTAAAGTATAGAAGTTATTTTTAGTGATCAGAGTTATATTGTTATCAGCCTAATGTGACTGTTTTAACTACAAGATCTTTTCTGCAGGCTTCCTGGTGACAGACTGAAAACTTATAACAGAAATACTAAATATAAAAACCAAGGAACCAGGATGAACTGCTGTGGAAAAAATCACCTAACCACAAAGGAAGATAGTAAAAGAAAAGACAGGAAAAACATAACAACTATATAACAACTACATAACAACTATAAAACATACAACTATATAACAACTACATAACAACTATAAAACATTTAACAAAACAGCAATCAAATGTCCTTACCTAGAAGTAATCACTTTGAATGTATCCCTCAATTAAAAGACGTGGAGTAGATGAATGGATTAAAAGAAAAAAATGACCCAAGTATCAAAAAGACTCTTATAACATGTAGGACACACACAGATTGAAAGTGAAGGTATAAAGACATTCATGCGACTAGAAACCAGAAGAAAGCAGGAATAAAAGGGCATAACAATCTTAAGTATGCATTCACCCAACCTTGTAGCACCTAAATATATAAGGCAAACATTAATAGATATAAAGGAAGAGACGGATGAAACAGAATGATAACAGGGAATGCAGCAACCCACTTTCAGCAGCAGACAGATCATCCAGACAGAAAACCAAAAAGGCAACCTCAGGACTAACACGGAGGCTTCAGGATGTCAGCTGCTCCCATGCTACATCATCATCAGTATTGCACCTGTTGGTTTCAGAACTTATTGATAGTGATTACATAGATCCATTGCCTTATCAGATTTTGAAAATTAGAAACATTATAACTAAATGGTAGTATCCTCTTTATTTAAATTCTGTAATGCTTTGTTTGGAAGAAGAATTCTCATCAACTATTTGGTGTCTGTATTGAAAAATTAGGCAAATGATTTCTTTTTTCCTCAACTGGTGTAGAAGACCAAGCACCAGGCTTATAGAAGCGGCCACGGTTTCAGGAGGGAGGCACAGGGAGTGAGACAATCTCCTAGCTGGCCTGGAGATGTATGGCAGCCAGGAGACAAGCCCTCAAGCAGCTGCATGCATTAATGAGATGAGATTGGCAGCTCGTTAGCAAGGAAGTGTTATATTTTGAACATTCGTGGTGCAGCAGGGTGGGAGTCGAGCCCAGTGGGGAAAGAGCACCTAGTGACCATTAAGCACAGGATCCTAGTAGTGGGCCCCCACACCTGTTGTGTAATGCACCAATGAAAGGCTCTCCCTGGGGTTATGGGAAGTCCACTTCTTGAGGCAGGTACCTTCAATCATTGTCCTGGCTGTTTTTATTATTGTGGTGATGGTGTGCCACAGTGGGCCCCAACAAATCAGTTTTCAAAAACGAGTCGATACTATTGCAACCTTGATAGATAAATAATACATTTGTGTTTTGCTTGTTATAGTAATGAATTTATATATTTTCATATATTTGAGCTATTTCAGTTATTATTCTTTGTCATACTCAATCTGTCCCAACTTTCACCCACCAGAAGTCTCTGTATAAAAACTCTTTTTTTCCACTGGACACAAATAAGATAGGTTTCTAAAATATAAACAGAAACATCAGAAGTGATGACTATGATTCAGTCATGCACTGATAACATTTCAATCAATGATGAATACCTTAACTACATTGGTTCTGTAAGATCATAATGTTGTGTTTTTACTGTACTTTTTCTACCTGTAGATATGTTTAGATACACAAACACATTGTGTTACTGTTGCCTACAGTATTCAGTATGGTAGCATGCTCTACATGTTGGCATAGGAGCAATAAATAGGCTACATTAGATAGCATAGCTTGGTAGTAGGCGATATCATTTAGGTTTGTGTAACTACAAATGGCAAAATTACCTAATGACACATTTTAGCAAGAAGAACTGGAAAACACTACTGAATAAATTATTGACAACTTCATTGTTATTCTCTATCTGGCTCTTCTCTACCGAGACAAGTGTGGTGTCCTGGAGAAGAAAAAAACAATTTCACATGAAGTACTCTGGGGAATTCCTTGGAGTAGTCAACTGGGTTGTAAAAGAACTTTTTTTAATGAAAAAAGTTGGTTAATAAATTAATAAAAAAGAATTCCAGCTCTGAAAATATAGTTTAAATACTCTATTCTCCATTTTCATGCTAGCATCTCTAACTAGGGATTTATTAATATTTCCTAATTATATTTAGTGTTTAGAATACAAAAGTAACTTGTCTGTGTAAGAAACATAACAAAGAAACGGTAAGCACAGAAGCTCTGTAAATTTCAAATAAATGCCTACCGTGGGACAGTCTAGATATTTCTACTTACCGAAAACATTTTTTTTAAGTTATGTCACCATAGTCTACCTTAAGATATTATTTAAAGAGCTCTAGGAAATTTATGTCAAATGTAAAAATATACTCATCATACACTATCTTCTAATATATGTCTTCAAATTCATATACGGCTCTATCAGTCATTTCTACGTAATTCACATCATTTAGGCCTTTCATCACTTAGTTTAAGCATCTTAATTTAAAAACAAAGGGGGACTCACAGTTTGTCAACCAAACTGAGAAGACGGAATTTTGATTAGAGGGTAATTCCCGTAACTGAAGTGACAATTTTGGTGCATCAAACACAATGTCAGAATTTTATAAATGTTAATATTCTGTGTCATGGCTTTCTTATGTGCATTTGAATTTGACAGGCTTTCTACCTCCCTCCCTCATTTTGGTTACAGAAGTAGAGTGAAAATAAAGACTGAGCTTTCCCCATGAGTTAGGGCCTGGGTAGGGTTATAGCAGGGATTAGAGAGAGGGGGGTGACCTGTAGTAAAGTGGAGTGTGACAATCGGTGGCTCTCTGCTTCTGGTCACCTTCAGGCTAATATTTTGGGAGGCTTCACTGGGCACTAACAAAGTGACTCAGACTGCAAATGGCCCACTGAGGAGAAGCGGGTTGAATGGGGCTGGCCTTTCTCCTCCAAGCTCCCTGGCTGTCAGTGTTCATGCTTCATTACCAATCAGTAGTTCCTTAATGAAGATTCACTGTCCACTGCCATGGCTGCTTCACCTCACTGCCCCTAGTAGCATTCGCTGTCCCATGCACTTGGTGTTTCATATAGTTTGGATTGCTATTTTACTTTTAAAAATCACTTTAGGGTACTTTTCTAAGAGTAAAGACTTGGCAGTCAGATGACCCTTGGTTCAAAGCCTGCCTCTGCCAGGTATTAGCACTCTATGAAGTCGGGTAAATTATTTAAACTCCCTGCTGTGGGGTTTCCTTATGTGTTAAACTGTGGTCGAGGCTGAGGGAGCCGTACGGCAATTAACATGGCATTACGATATTTGACCAGGTCCTCAAGCCTCAGTCCTGCCTTAACACAATCAACTCTGCCTACGAATTCTTGAAGCTAGATGAAACTAGCTGGGGTTTTCTGAGCATGAACTCCAGCACAGAACCTTGTGATACAGGCTGAATAACTTCATGGGGAGTTTTCCCCCCCTTTTGACCTTAAACCAAAGCAGGTCAGTTCTATTCCATTTATATCTACCCCAAAGTCTGATTTCATCTCAACTCAGCATTTGAATGGTGAATAAATAAATAAATAAAAATAAATTATACCTCCTGATGACAATGAGAAAGGAATGAGAGAGATAAGATCATTTTTTCCAAAGCTTAGAGTGGAGCCAACTCAGGCCACTGTTCAAAGCCTGGTCACCAAAGGACAGTAGCAAAGAGCATTTCCAGAGCTCTGTGTTGTGTGCGAATCATTATGCTCTAGGACTCAGGCCCAGTATGAAGCTTGACATCTGACTAATCCAAGTCTAGATACCTCATTTTTTGAGTACTGGTAGGTAACTTGGCCCCGATCGTGATTCATTTTTAGGGAATGATTAAGGAGAGCATTGGAAAAGGATCTGAGAGGAACCTTCCATGCTTTATCTTTAGAATGCAACACGTGTCTTCTTCACTGTTGATTATAAAGATTAAATGAAATAAAGTATGGAAAGCGCAGAGAACAGCACTAGAAATACAGCCAGCTATTATTAATAGGGAACAGCAGACATGTTGGTTGAATTGACTCTGTCATTTTGTCATTGTCTCTATCGGGCTTTCTTCCTCTTGTCATCCCCACAGGAGGCTGGATTTTAACCTGAACCATGACTTTGCAGGAGATTGCTGCATTTTAACCCCTTTAGAAGAATTTCCCTTTGAGCCTTGTGCAATCAGGACATCAAGGTAAGACAATCTGGATCTTGCTTTGAGAAGCTCAGGACAATTCTAATTGCCTGGCGGGAGAGAGGGACTGTGCAGAGGGCTTGGACACTGAGAGAAGCTGTTATAAAAAGGGTTACATGTATTTTAGCTCTGCTGGTTCTCGGAAAATCAAAAAGTCTGACAATGCACCCCAGGGAAACAGCTGTGCTTGTGCTTTTGAGGCAGATGAGCTTAATACTTGCCATAGCTTTGATTTCAGACACACTGCCTTTCTGAAAATGAGAATTGTATTTAAAATAACGGGCTCTTGTTATCTATCTCTTTTCTTCGAGAGAATAGCAGGGAAAAGATGTTCTCTTTGAGAGGGGATTTGGGTGTTTATTGTCAGTTAGCATGTGTGGAAATGCAGGACTAACTCCACAGACACTGATCATTTTTCTCCTGAGCACTGTCCCTACAGGACTGGAGCTGCCAACTTGAGTCTGAGTCTCTCCCCAGTAAGGTTTTTCCCTGGCCGTGGACCACCGCAAACATGAGCAATAGTCAATAATTCCCTTCTCACTGCCTTTTGTCCTATGAAACATAACTTCTTGTTAGTAGCTTCAATGTTTTATTGCGTACATAATGCTTAGGAAAAGATGTCATTTAGAGAAAATGGAAAGAAGCACGGAGTGGGAGTATAAGCTGGTACCTCTTCTTGTCACTTAAACATCATCTCTTAACAAACTTTGGTTTCTTTTCTATATCAAGTGATACTTTGACTTTTTCTCATAGGCTTTGAAAATGTCTGCCTGACCACAGTTAGTCACTTTTCTTTGTGTTTTAGAAGTCCCATCACATTTCAGCTTCTTGCCTCAAATGAAAGTCAGTAACGTCAGGGCATCCTCTCACAGGTTTACACGATCACTTAATTAACCTGCCATGTTACGCAAGAGGAATTAGCCTTACACATTCTTTCATTATTTGTATCCCTTATTTCTTGATTTCTTCCAAGACAGACAACATATACCATTTGTTTTCTTGACAAATATGAAATCTGTATTCAATTCCATGGTAATTTCTTGCCAAAAAGACAAAGATTAACTTAGCAACCAAATTGGTTGTTAATTAAATAAACTACCTGTATCCTTTCTCTGTAACAACTAAATCCTGTCACATCTTGGCTAGGGGCTACAGTTCAGCCCTTTGTTCACACTGTTCCCTATTCTAAAGGAAACAATATGTGTGTCTAAATATTTTCCAATCCTTTGTAAAACACTGCTAGAAATTATTACGTGCTATTTGTTATTGTCATAGACAAACACTGATCATTTAAGGGGGGAAAGGAAATGGCTTTGGAGAATTGGTGGTCTTTGTTGCCATACCTATGAAGCATTTGCTTAGCTAAATTCTCTTTTGAACAAAGCCTATAAATGCATCACTATTTCTCTGTCAAGGTTTTTTTTTTTTTTCCTTTCTAGATTCTGAAAACTTTTAAAGATCACCTGGGCTCTGAAGAGACATCCTAGGGAACAGTGTATTGCTATAGACTTTTCTAAAAGCAGAAAAAAAACTGTAACATCATTGCCTTTATTCTCAGCCTAAAAATAAATGTTAAAGTATTAGACCAAGATTATACTTAAATTGGTTAAGATGATTTTGATACCTGATTTAATTTCTGCGTATCTTGTTTTAATATCTGTCATCAATAGATACTAAAAAATCTTAGGGGAGCATTAGTCTTCGAACTGAGCAAACGGCTGGCTACATAATTCTAAACCTTTAGACAAGTTACTCATAGTAAGATCCCGTGTCTTCGAATGTAACAAAGATAATTTTTTTCAAAGTTCAATAGAGTCAGTCTTTAAATTAATGGCACTAAGAAACTGAATAACCCTTATGTAATAATCTCAAGTTATGTCATTTTTAAAGTACTGTATAAACATTTGTTGAAATGTATTACCTATTCAAAAATTCATGTCTGTGAGAAACTAAAGAGAAATTCATTAGTAAAGGAGAAAGGGAATATGTTGTGAATAGGGGGCTATGGAGAGAGAGAGAGAGAAAATGCTCAGGCACTTGCAAAGTTTTCCCAGTATTCCCTACAGCATTTCTTGGTGTCACTGAGAATAGCTATGTTTAGCTTATAAATTTTGAACTAAAGAGAAAATGCTCTATTTGCTTACAATCAGATCATGGTTTTTCAGGCAATAGGGAAGAATAGTTATTTACTCTGATTGCAGATAAATCTGGCTTCAATTCTGAGAGGCCGCTTAATCCCTCACACCTATGTTTCTTCTATGTAGAATCGAGATCATACTTTCTAATTCATAATCTGTTAGAGAATAAAATGAAATGTCATTTTAAAAAGGCTTACTATGATTAGGTGCTTAATATAACACAGGACCTGAGTTTTAATGAATAATCTGGTCCCTGTATCTATCAATATAAATAAGCAAGCTGAAAAAAATACATAAGAATAGAACAAAATAGTATATGTACTAGAATAACTGACTATGTGAATACCGACATAGGTAGAGGTGATTATGCAATGAGACAAAGTGATAATAGAGAGAGATGAATTCTAGAATGACGATGAAAAATCTTCATGGAGATTCTTCACACTGAAACAGTATCACTGGTGAACATTTTTTTTTCAGCACAATAATTTAAAATCTTAAGAGCATACAGCAAATGAAGCAATATTTATTCAAGAGAATCTACTAACTTTTGATAGGAAGAGAAAGAGTTGGCAGTATTTGAACCATGACCCACCCCTTTTCTTCCTCCTCATAGCTCAGTGTTACGAAAGTTCTACCCCATGTGCAGTAAGAGCACAGGGTTCCCTCTCCCCTCTACATGTTAAATAAAAACTACATTATATCTTTAAGACATGCAAAACACCAGCATTTCTCTCTTTTCTCAGCTGTTTTGCAAAATAGCTTTTCCAGGAAAGTGTTTCTGAGAATTCTGGGCCTCCCTTCTTCAACTTAGCTGCCCTTCATAAAGTGGAGACTGTAGTTCAAGGGCAGCATACTGAGAAAAATGCATTTGGATCATCCTTGTCCAAGCTTATTTACAGAAAGGAGATTCTATGTTCGGAGAGATAAACCAAGAGAAAACAGAGGTTATCACCCCAGCTCAGTGCCCTGTTCATGAAGCAGGTGTTACAGTGGGAGAAAGAGGCCACTGTTCTTGCCTTTAGATCTAGAACGGGGGTAAAAATATTTAGACCTGAAGGAGAAGAAGATAGTAAGAATAAACAACTCCAACATTCTCCTCACATGAAATGACTATTTGTAACTGAGTGTAGGGAAGTGTAAGGCTAAGCATACCTTTAAAAATAGTGGAGGTTTTGGCAGTAAGCAATTAAGAAGAGGGCGATAGCACCATGACACCAAGAAGCTAAACCATAAACTTGCTGAAATTTTACCAGACAGAACCCAAGAAAGAGACATCTACAAAATCCTTACTGGAGTCTGAGCAAATCTGAGATATGGACCTCAAAGTTTTCCCCTACAAAAGAGCATAAATTTAATTGGATCAGATTGAGTCCCATGGCATTGTTACAAACAATGTGTGTGTGACAAGAATGGTGAGGGTGAGACACACAGAGAGAGCATATTTTTGGCATGGTATGTTACCTCCTATCTCATTTCCATAGATAAAACTTCTGTTATTTGTTCCAATAGCTAACCATCACATATGTGGGATATCCTGGTGCTAATCATCATTCTATTTTCTTTCTTTCTTTCTCTTTTTATTAAATGATAGCTGTGTGCATTAATGCAATCATGGGGTACAGTGTTTTCATATACAATTTGAAATATTTTCATCAAACTGATTAGCATAGCCTTTATGTCATTTTCTTAGTTACTGTGTTAGGACATTTATATTCTACTTTTAGAAAGATTCACTTATACCCTTGAAAGATAAACCATAGAGAAGAGTGGTGGAGAACAGCAGTAATAGAGCTCTCTAGAACCAATAGAAATCATATGTGTGCGTATATGTGTGTGGAGAGAGAGGGTGGGGTGGGGGCAGAGAGAGAGAGAGAGAGAATATTTAGTAGAAGTTGGTCCATGTGCTTATAGAGGCTAAGTCCTAAAAAGGGACATGAGAAAGGGGTTTAAAAGGGGATTGGAGGAAAGCCTGGCCTAGTGAATAAGAAAACATACAGGGCCCTGAGGAACATTCACCACTCAGCAACTCTTGCCCAAAAAAGGAGAAAGAATGTAAGTATAAAGTAACCTAGGTAACCAATGACCAATAGAAAAGGACCATAATCAATGACCAGTAGAAAAGGGCAATAATGCCTGGAGGTGGGCACAGAGCGGCCAGTGAAAGACTTGCAACCAAGTTCAGACAGAGAGAAAGGGGGTGTTTATACCTCTGCAGTGTGTTTGCATCTCCATCTTCCTCACTTCTTCTCATGAATAAGAGAGACCCAGTTTCAACTCTCTTTGGAAGTGCTCTAAGCTTTCTCTTTGTTCTTTTTTATAATATGATCAAATCATTTTATTTTTTAAAAATAAGTTATTTATTTTTTTATTTTTAATTAAAATCATAACTGTGTACATTTATGGGGTACAATGTGATGATTTGATATACAATGTGGATTTTCCTTTGTTCTTAAGTAAAAGTTTTCTTCGTGATACTGAAACTTCTGCAGTCTACTTTTGCTTTCTAGTCATATTGCCTATCCTGCTCCAATTTTCCTTTTGGTTTCTACCAACTTTTGTTTTCCCCCTCCAGATTCCCACTGTGCCTTGGTAGACCTTTCCAGTTCAATCAAGTAATCAAACTAGGTCAACTGGGTTCAGGGAATTGAGACTCCCAACCCCCAACAAGTCCCACCATAAGCTGAGGCACCATGAAAGCAGGTGATGCAATTCAATCTTGAGTTCAAAGGCCCAAGAACTAGAAGCATGAATGTCCAAGAGCAGAAAATAAATATACCAGCTCAGGGAGCAAAAATTTTGGGCTCTCAGTGGATTGGGTGATGTCCATCACATTGGTGAGGACAATCTGCTTTACTCAGTCTACTCAGTAAATGCTAATGTCTTGGAGGAACACTCTCACAGACATACCCAGATAGAATGTTTTACCAGCTATCAGGGTATCCCTTGACCCAACCAAATTGGTACATAAAATTACAGCAGCTATCTTCTTCCTTTCAATATTCTTTCATATATGTAAGCACTTTTGTGATCACCTCTAGGACATTTGTTTACTATAATGAATAACCCTGACTTTATTTTACTTGCCATTCAAAATGACATTATAGAATCTATGAAGAAAAACTGATGAAAATCTATCTTCAGATTTATAGGATTAGATAACCAAGTCATGCAATGTAATATTAAAAATAATAGCTGGCATTTACTATTTCAAGCAGTCTGTATGTTCCATATCCTTTAGGAGTCATAGTTACACTTTAAGAAAATCCTATTATTATCTCCATTTTATAACTGAGGAAATGGAAGCACAGAGCTATTATTTGCTCAAAGTCACAGTAGGCACATTTAAAAATATTTAAAAGTAGAACATGTAGATCAAAACAGAGAACTAAAAACACAAAATACAGTTTTAAAAAGTCAAATGGCTAATTTTCTGAGTGATTCTTTTAAGTATAAGGAAATTTTCAAACATACACAAAAAGTACAGTCTGATGAATTTCCATTTGCTATATCAACTCACCAAGTGCATTGCTTGGTTTACACCATCTTTTACTTACACTCGCTTGAATATTACAATGTAAATCTCAGAACTTTTTGATGTCCCATCATTTCCTTCATAAATACATATTATGACTCTCTCAAGGATAAAGTCACTTTTGCCATGATCACAATTATGGTAACACTCACAGTACCTAAAATATGGAATACTCCTTTAATGCCATAAAATGTACAGTTAGTGTTCACATTTTCCTATTAGTCTGCTTTTGATTCTTTGTTTTACTTAGAGTCTAAATAAGGTCTAAACACAGAAATTGGGTAATGCGTATCTTTTTTTGTTTTTGTGGACACAGTCTCACTATGTCACCCTTGGTAGAGTGCCTAGAGCAACCTCACAGTAACCTCAAACTCTTGGGCTTAAGTGATTCTCTTGCCTCAGCCTCCCAAGTAGCTGTGGGACTACAGGCACCTGCCACAACACCCAGCTATTTTTTGTTGAAATTGTCATTGTTGTTTAGCTAGCCCAGGCTGGGTTTGAAGTCACCCGCCTCGCTATATGTGGCTGGTGCCATAACCACTGTGCTACAGGTGCCAAGATGGTTAATACATATCTTAATATGTGAGATTCCCTTCCATAATATTTATTCAAAATTTGTCAAAAAAAACTACTACCTGGCAGACATAGTGGCTCATGCCTGTAACCCTAACACTCTGGGAGACTGAGGTGGGAAGATCACTTGAGGTTGGGACTTCAAGACCATCCAGAGCACAGTGAGACCCAGTTTTTCTTCTAAAAATGGAAAAACTAGGAAAATGGAAAATCCCATGTATAATCCCAACTACTTGGGAGGCTGAGGCAGGAAGATGTCTTGAGCTTAGGAGATTGAGTTTGTAGGCCAGTCTGAGGCCATGGCACTGTAGCCCAGGTGACAGAGCAAAATTCTATTGAAAGAAAGAAAGAGAAAGAGGAGTACTATTTTCCCCAATCTATATTTTGCACATTATATCACAGTGATATATTTCAAAAAGCTTCTCTTTACCCTGCACCTTTCTTACTTTCGATAGTTAATTCTAGAACCCAGATCACCTCAGGGTTTGTGGCAATAGTAACAGTACTTCATCAGTGAATTTAAAAAGAAAAATAGGGCTCAGCACTCATAACAGAGTGGTTACAGCATCAGCCACATACACCAAGGGTGCCAGGTTTGAACCCAGCCTGGGCCACCTAAACAACAATGACAACTGCAACCAAAAATAGCTGGGCATTGTCTCGGGTGTCTGTAGTCCCAGCTACTTGGGAGGCTGAGGCAAGAGAATCACTTAAGCCCAAGATTTGGAGGTTGCTGTGAGCGGTGATGTCACAACACTCTACCAAGGGTGACATAGTGAGACTCTGTCTCCAAAAAAAAAAAAAAAAGAATAAGAAAAGAAAAATAGTTGGTCTTTCTAGGGAGCTGAGAATGCAAACAGAAAAAAAAATAGCTACAGTCTGTATCAATTCAGTTAAGATTAAACATGAGAAGAAATAAAGAAGAAAATTTAGCTCGCAATTTAACATCCAAGGTAGACTTTATAACGTGGAGAAGACTTGAAAAAATAACTACATGTGTTTCCCCAAAGCTTGGTTACAATTTGCCAGACTGATCAACATGTGCAGAGCACTTTCCAATCCTCAGTTTGAAATCTTTCAAGCCGACTCCCAAGTTGCAAATAGGTGGCTTTGTTCTTTGCTGTTTCACGGTTTGTTCTCTAACATTCATTACCTGAGTTCAGAACCAGGTTCATCCGTCACACATTTCTCAGTGATACTGTTTAATATTTATAAAAGAGAGCATGAAATCAACTTTGAAAAGCAGCAATAGACATTGGAAGTAAGCACAAACCCCCAGCTTTCTTGCCCTGAGGAAAGAAGAAACTGCACAAAGACAATTTGTTGACAGAATCACAAATATTTTTAATTTTGAAAAAAGAGAGAGAAAAGGAAATCTATTACTGCTTACTCTAAATCCAACTGTGTGGAATGGATTGTAAGAGAGAAAACCATAAGTCAGGAATGTCGTGCTTTCCCATGCTCATGCCCAGAAGATATAAAGAAAGAGTATAGATATCGCTGCTATCTAATAAATATCACAGAAAAAATACAGCCTTTTAGACCACAGATCCCTGGCTTAAATCTCAGATCTATCACTTTACCGGCCTCATAATTCTGGTATATTTCTTACTCTAAAAATGTCTCCTCAAAAGTAAAATACAAAAATAAAATTTCTTGCATTTCAGACAGGATATTACTATTTCTATTCTTATCAGAATAGCTGAAGGTGTGGCCTGAATAAATACATACACAGTGATTTTCACAGGTGGCTCTGATGCATGTGCAGATATGGGAAATACTGCCACAGGGAACTATGTCAGCAGTTCTTTGATATGCATGCCTTTGATAACTAAACAGAATTTCATAAGCTCATTGATCCTTAATTTTTTATCTTTTGTGAGTTATCTATTTATGTATTTTTGTTTGGCTGCTGTATGTATTCTCATTGATTTCAAATAGCTCATTGAACAAAATAATTTTTATTTCAAAATATTAATGGGGTACATGGATGAATTGTGTAATTCTGAAGTCAGGGTTTTAATATACCAACATTGGGTACACTGTACCCAAAAGATAAGTTTTATTCCTCATCACCCTCACTTCTTCCACCCTTCAGCCTCCAATGTCCTGTACCCCACATTGTGGCCTTGTGTACCCCACATTGTGGCCATGAGTACCCATCGTTTAGCTCCCACTTACTGGTGAGAATATGTGGTGTTTGTCTTCTATTCCTGAGATACTTCATTAAAAGAATTACATTCTTCAGTTCCATCCAAGTTGTAGCAAATGGCATTATTTCATTCTTTTTATGTATGTGTACCCTGTTTTCTTTATCCACTCATAAGTTGATGGTCACCTAGGTTGATTCCTTATCTTTTCAATGTGAATCGTGCTGCAATAAACATTTGGGTATGGACGTCTTTTCTGATAGCTGGATAAAATGGTAGGTCTACTTTAGTTCTTTAAGGAATCCCCAGATTGTTTTCATACAGGTTGTATTATTTAATAATTTACATTTCCACCAGTATTACATAAGAGTTCCTTTGACACCACATCCAAGCCAGTATCTTTTTTTTTAATTTTTTACTAATAGTTATGCTGATAGGGTAGGTGGTATCTCACTGTGTTTTCAATTTGCATTTCCCTAAAGATTAGTCATGTTAAATATTTTTATCATATGTCTTGGCCATTTGCTTATCTTCCTTTGGAAAAACTCTGTTCTCATCTCTTTTGCTCGCTTTTTCAATGGACTTTTTGGGGTGTGTGTGTGTGTGTTTTCTGATTTGTTTGAGTCCTTTTTAGACCCTGGATATGAGTCCTTTGTTGGATGTATAGATGGGGAATTATTTTCTACTATTCTGTAGGTTGTCTGTTCACTCAGCTGATTGTTTCTCTTGATGTACAGAAACTTTTGGGGGGGGCTTATTCATTTTAACATCTTATCACAGGGTTAGACCTTTTAAATGATGTACATCCAAGCTCCCATGTGAGCTCTGCATGTGCTGAAGGCCTGGGGCTGAATGTCCTTCTTGCTGTCCTTCCCGCTGGACTTACCGTGCCTGTCACCAGCTTACATGGTGCTGGCCCCACTCAGCTCCACCTGTTGCATCAGGGATCTCCTCCTTCACTTTGCGAAGTTCTCTGACCACCTCTTCCAGGATCTTTGTTTCATCCTGTCCAAACTGAAGGCATCAAGGGCCACAACATATCTACTCCTGGCAGCCTTCATCCTAGAATGAGTCTGCCACTGAAGAAGGTTCTTAGCCTCAGGGCTCTTTACCACAGATGGAGTTCTGGACAGTGATGAGGACACAGGTTTCTCCACTGAGTCATTCTGCTCCCTGGGCCTCTGAGGATGTGGCCAGCTAGATGCTCAGGTTCCCTGAGATGGGATATGCTAAGATCTTCGGTGTGGCTTTCATCTTCCTTTTGATCAGCTGGCCTATCTTTTTGAGAGACTACTTTTAGCTTTTCAGCCAGAAGTTTTTAATTTACTCCATGAGGCCTCCTCTGCCACACCCGTTGCTTGCCCTGTTAGCATTGGACCTTTGAGGTCCTGCTGGGACTAGAACATCCAGTTGCATCCTCTTGACATTGGACTCTCCTCACCCTGGGTGCAGCTAGGGAAGTAGCCAGTCCTGACATGGAGCTCTCATCATGGTTGGCCCCTGGTCTCTGGCTGGGTGCAGCTAGGATATGGGGTGGGTATGGCCTGCTACACTACAGGGGTGCACTGGCTGCAGGTAGGAGATTCCCTGGTGGGGGATGGGCCCTGTGACTGAGGTCCCTCTCTCTAGAGATTCCTGACTTGGCTGCTAGTGGTACTGCTCTATCATTTGTCTCCTCTGGATGGCCATCCTTCTTGGAAAGCCATCATGTTCAGGGTGAACAGCATTGCACTGGTAAGCATAGTTGCTTCTTCCTTACTTGAAAAGGTTAAGTTGCAGACCTGGCAGGCCCCTCACCACTGGTCGAAAGTTGGGGTTACCTGATTATACTTCAGCCCCTTCATGATTGAATAATTGATCTTGACCTACTGATTCTGTAGCTTGCCTCCAACAACTCTGAAGATATTGCTGGCAGTGTTGTGGCTGAGGTTTATGTGACTCAGTCCCTGCCAGCCAGGCTTAATTAGCACCCATTTCTTACTGATGTTATTATAGACCATTCCAGAAGCCCAAGCTTGGCATATACTCTGTTCACTTGTTATGGGGGAGCTACTGGAACTTTTTAACTTAATTCAGTCCCATCTATTTATTCATTTTACTTTTGTTATTTTGGAATATTATGAAGGCACAAATGCTTTTACTACATGAATTATTTTGGTACAGTTTGAGTCAAAGTTATTAGTGTCCCCGTTAACTTCAATAGTGTGCATTTTACCTGTTAGAAGTGAATTTTCCTCTCCCCTGCTCCCTCCATTACGTGGATAGTGTAATTTTAGCCATTAGGAGTGAATTTTTCACTCTCCCTCCTTCCTCCTAACTGCTTACTTTCAGCCAAGTTTTCCTACCAAATGTGCACGTGGGTGTTGATTAATTAGTTCCACTATAATAGTGAGCATGCATGTTTGTTTTTCCATTCTTGTCTTCCATTCTAGAAGCATGGTCTCTAGTTCCACCCAGGTTGTTATGAAAGACATTAGCTCACCATTTTTTTTTTTTTTTATGGTGAGTAGTACTGCGTGGTGTATGAGGTCTGACAATTGAGTTCATGAACTCATACTAGAAAAAGTGCTACAGACCCCATTGCTGAATATCACTGTGTTCACCTTTAAAGTACTTCCCTTGGGAAGCTATGCACTGATGCCTGTACTTTGTCCATCCTTCAAAGAAGTTTTGGAACTCTATTTCTGAAATGGCCATCAGAACTATATTTGTACAAAGGTCTGACAATTAAATTCACAAACTCATCCTAGGAAAAGTGCTTTGAATGTATATATATATATATATATCCAATATTTTTAATCTACTCATGTGTTGATGAGCACTTGGGTTGATTCCACTTTCGTGATTATACATTGTGCTGCAATAAATATTCAGGTGCACATGACTTTTTGATAAAATGACAATAAATAGCCAATGATGGGATTACTGGATCAAATGGTAGGTCTACATTTCATTCTTCCAAGTATCTCCATGGGACTTTCTCTACGACTGGTTTGCAGTTCCCCTAAGAGTGTGTATGAGTTCCTTTTTCTCTGCACGCATACGAGCATCTGTTGTTTGGGGATTTTTATTTTTTATAAAAGCCATTCCAACTAAATTTAGGTGATACTTCATTGTGGTTTTGATTATTTTCATTTCTCTGATGATTAGAGACTTTTTTCATATGTTTATTGGCTGTTAGTCTATCTTCTTTTGAAAACTTTGGATGATGTCTTTTCCCCAACTTCTTATGGAGTTAATTTTTTATTGCTGGTTTCCTTAAGACTCAGGCGTCTTCAAACTACATTAATCCGGCCTGCTGGGTGTTTTTGCTGCCACTATCTGTCCTGCTTAGTAGCCAACGCATCCCGTGGCCTGCAATCTGGCCCTCCAAACGGCCTCCAAACTGGCCCCCTGCTTAAAAAGTTTGAGGACTCTGGCTTAAGTTCTGTTTAAACTCTGGTTACCTGCCCTTTATCAGATATATGAGGTCAGACAGAATTAAGTTCATGAGCTCGTCCTGGAAAATTTGCTACATTCGTCATCGCTGAATATCACTATGGTCACCTTTAAAGTACTCCCTTTAGGAAGCTATGCAGCGACAGCTAATCTACTCTTATTCAGCATTGAAGTATGTTGCACTTTTTGTAGGATGAGTTTGTGAACCTAATTGTCAGACCCTCTAGACAACAGCTCTGATATTCACTCCGGAAAAGAGTTCCCAAATTGCTTTCAAGGGTGTACTAGCCACTGGCGTTGGTGCATAGTTTTCCAAGTGAAATACTTTGAACATGACCATAGTGATATTCAACAATGAGGTATATAGCTTTGGCTTTCGGGTTCATAGCAGTTATACTTTTTTTTTTGCAGATTTGGGCCAGGCTGGACTTGAACCCACCACCTCCAGTATATGGGGCCAGTGCCCTACTCCTTTGAGTCACAGGCACCACCCAGGAGTTCCATTTTGTGTTAACTTTGGGCAGTCCTAGAGTTGTCTTCTAGCTCTGAGATTCTTTCTTCTATCTGATCTAGTGTATTCTTAAGAATTTTTACCGTGTTCTATAGTCCTTGAATAAACCTTTCATTTCTAGAAGGTCTTGATTTGTTTTAATAATTCAATTTCTCCAGTGGTATTTTTATTCATTTCCTGCCTTGCTTTTATACTTTCTTTTTGCTGGGCTTTTCTTTTCTCTTGTATTTAATTGAACTTCCTTACAATCCATATTTTTTTTATTAAATCATAGCTGAGTACATTAATGCAATGACAGAGTACAGTGTGGTGTTTTCATATACAATTTGAAATACTCTCATCAAACTAGTTAACATAGCCTTCATGTCATTTTCTTAGTTATTGTGTTAAGACATTCATACTCTGCTTTTAGAAAGATTCACTTGTACCCTTGTAAGATAAACCATAAAGGTGACCCCACCAATCTCCCTCCCTCCACCCATCCACCCCCTTCCCTTCACTCCCCCTCCCTCCCCTGCATATTCTAAGGCTATAATTGGGTTATAGCTTTCCTATGAAAGCTATAAATTAGTTTCATAATAGGGCTGTGTACATTGGATACTTTTTCTTCCATTCTTGAGATACTTTGCTAAGAACATTCCTTATCAGTCATTTCTATATTCTCATTTTCATTGGTTTCCATTGGTACGAAGTTATTTTTTTCTTTTGGGGGTGTCCTTTCACTCTGATTTTTCATGTTTCTGGTTTTCTTTCACTGACTCCTTCTCATCTGGGAAAGCTATTGCTTTTTATTTTTGGATTTTCTTTTGTTTAAATAATGACATGCCCAGTATAATCTCTGAGGCAATAGGTGGCTGCTTGTGGGTAAGACTCAACAACATCCTGTATGATTAAGTCAGTAAATGCTGTAAAAGGTATGCAAGTTGACCTCCCTGCCAGTAGTTGGCACTTGCCAGAGGAATAAGCTGCAGTGTTCTTTGGGGGGTCCTTTTACTGGTTTTAGTCCTATGGGAGAAGCACTCAATTGCCCCCAAGTTGTGAATGGGGCCCTGAAACTGCAGACGAATCCTTATTCTCTGCCATAGCAGAAGCAGGTGGGGAAGTGTGGCTGGGCTGGTCTGGGTTGTCTGAAATTGCCTTCAGGCTCCAACACAGCTGACAAAGTATCTGTTTCAGCAAGAGTCAAGGTCTGTTCTGAGCTTGTAGGCAAAGCCACAAATGACCGGTGGCCTCACCCAACCAGAAAGTTTGCTTATAGATGCAAGTCCATCTGAGATTCATAATCTGGCAGTCTGGAGCAAGCTTCACTCCTCTCTTCCCTCCCCTGTTCTTGGTTTCTTCCTGCTGTCTGTCAACAGGCAGGAGCTCAAGCTAGCTGAGCTCTCTCATGACTATGATGTAGGTTGGGGGATTCCCTGACCAGGATCCTGGCCAGAGCTAAAAGCACAGCCCTCCTGTAGGAAGAGGGGTGCCCACAAACACAGTAGATAGGACAAACATTGCATTCTCCCCTCTGATCTGCTGACATGGGCATCCTCGACTCCTGAGACTAATTCACAATGTCCCCTCCATGACCCCAAGCAAGGCAGTCAAGAACAGACTGTAAGGGATCTGGCCTGTGGGCCTATTTGCAGGTACCTGAAGATCAATCCCTGACCCCTGGTGATGCTAGTAAGAAGTGCTGTCTCCACCCAGAATGTCCAAGCACTGGAGTCACAAAGATCACCCACGACCCACTGGATTCAGGTGGCTCCAAGTTTTGGCTAGAGCTAGGAAATGTCTGTGTAGGAACAAACATAATGAAACCTGAAGATTTGAAGCCTTCTAGGGAGGACAAAGGCAATGGTGAGTAGTGAAGCAACAGGACACCTGGTGTCCTGACTTGGGTCTGTGACCTTATTTTTGTTGAATATTTGCATCTCTCTTTAGAATTGATGATTCCTCAGTTTTTAGGAGTTATCTTCCTTGAATTCACATTGCTAAATGAGAACATAATAAAATAAATAAGAATATAATATGTACTTTATCTCATCCCTAGAAGAATTTACTAGTAAGAAAATTATTTGTTTCAGGACAATTTTAAATAATCATTTAGCAGGTATTCCAGAAACTTTAATATAAAATTTTGCACAATGTTTTAAATTCCTACCCTATTTTCTGTTCTGTTCAAACATTCGTTTCTCATCTGATATCTATATCTTCTAATAATTGAGATATCTATTTTGTCCAGGAATTTTACTTTTGCTCAGACTTTTTAATTATCAAAAATTCATCTGAATCATTTGCTTTAATACTTAATCCAAATATTTGCATATTGTGAGATATGCAATTGTGAGAATTTCCTATTCTATCAACTTAGTCAAAGAACAAATCTTTGGAATTAATTATTAATTTTAGGGGTTTTTTTCTTCTCTAATTCATTTGCTTCTGCTTGTATTTCCAGAAATTGAAATATATGGTACATTTGGGTAAACTATTTTAAAAATATGTATCTAATAAAAGACTTATATGGGGAATATACAAATAACTCCTATATTTCAAGATAAAAAGACAAACACTCGGTAACAAAAAAGTAAAAAAATTAGACATTTTACAAAATAAGAAAAGATAAAAGGATAGTAGATAAGCAGATGGAAATATAGCCAACATTATTTGTCATTACATAAATATTAATCAAAACAACAGTAAGATAACACTCTGTACTCAATAGAATAGCTTGATTTCGAAAGATTGACAAGACCACGTGCTGGAGAAGATGAAAGCACAAATCAACTGGAATTCTAATTGCTGTTGGGAATGTAAAATGGTACAAATGCTTCAGAAAACCATTTGCCCACAATATTACTACTTGGCTATTTACCTAAGAGAAATGAAAATATATGTCCCCACAAAAATTTCTAGGAATGTTCATAGCAGCTTTGTCTATAGTAACTGAGAATGTAAATAATCCAATTTTTTGTTAACTAATGAATGGATAAACAAATTGTGGCAATGGTGACTTGTGCATATAAGAAAATACTGCTGAGCTATAAAAAGAATAAAATATCAACACATGCAACACATGTTCTTCAATCTCTGAAGCACTATATTGAACAGAAAAGAAAGACAGGTTTATTTATTCTATGATTCTATTTACATGAGATTTCAGAAAAGACAAATATAATCCATAGCAATAGACAATGAATCAGCGGTTACCAAGGAGTGTGTATCAAAGTATTCATGTAATTATGTAGACCAGGGAATACTGTTCAGCCATTAAAAAGATGGAGACTTTACATCTTTTATTATTAACCTGGATTGAGTTGGACACACTTTTAGTAAAGCACCACAAGAATGGAGAAACTAGAATCCAATGTACTCAATTCTAATATTAAGCCAGTAGAGGACCTAATACCTAGAAAAGAAAATACATGGGAAAATCATTAATAAATTTTAAATCTTATGTGAAATGTGTCTTTACAGTTTAAAATCATTAAAATTTACTGATATGGAAACCAATGCAATCATTGTAACTACTTACAACATTCTAGTGATGTCAATTAAAGAAATTAAAGTGGCATTCAACACACTTCCTCCTTTCATCCCTTTACCCTCACAGATCACTAAATACCTACAAACTTTCCAGAAAAGTACTAATATCTGGGCATTTGACAGTTTTTTCAAGTTTTAGTAAAAAAATAATTGTAATACAATAATAATTTTAATGGAGTATGATAGGTACAATAGCTTCTAAATAATTTTGTGAGGTTATTATGAAGTCCATACCAAAACTAAGAAACGATGATACCAGAAGAATATTTAGAGATCAACTTCCACATGAAAATTCTTAATTGATTTGTTTGTGAGACACATCATTGTTATGAAGTGTAGCTATAGACATTCATCCTTGCGACTTTGTAGTATACTTTTATAAAAATACAACCCAATGTAATCACCAATTCCTTCACTGATATGTATTTGAGTTGTTTTTAGTTGTGGAATATTACCAATATCACTGCTATAAAAAATCACGTGCATAGCTTGCCATGAATATTTCTGTGCATTTCTGTTGGATATATACATTGGAATGTTAACTATGATGTGTAGAGTGTATTAATATATATGGTCAGCCTTAGAAGATACTTCCAGTTTTCCGAGCAGATGTACAACTTGCAAAGTATTAGAGTTTCACTGCTTCATATTCTAATTCTGTTATCATTAGTTATTTCCATTTTAGCTATTCTGAAAGCTAAAATGTAGCTGTATACTTCCCAGGTAAAGGTCACAACTAAAACTCAGTCTTTACCTTACAAACACAAACAATGTAACCTAATTGTATGTACCCTCATATTAATCCAAAATAAATATAAACAAATAGGACTATGTTCCTTGGCATTTGGATATCATCCTTTGTGAAGTGCTTGTTTTTTCTTTTGTTTCGTCTTTTCCTTATCTATTTGTAGAAGTTTTTTTTTTTCCTTTAAAAATCCATCTTTATTGAGATATAATTTATGTACAATAAATTCCACACATTTTAAGGGTCAAGTAATCAGTGAATTTTGATATTGTTCTTACTTGGTCTATGTATAATTCTTTCATTTGGTTTAGGTATTAAAACTACTGTCATTCTGAAATTTTTCTTTTTTTACTTTGGTTTGCTTTAAGTATTACAACTACTGTCATTCTGAGATTTTTCTTTTTATACTTTTTGGCATATGTTAACAAATAGAAGATTTAATTTGGTTATAATCCGATTTATCAGAATTGTTTCTTTGGGATTAGTGTTTATTGTGGTCTCATGAAGTCTCTTACTTCCTTTTGAAAAGTTTTATATAAACTTTCATACTTAAATTAGCATGCTGTAAATAATTTATGTTTGTTTATGAATAAAGTAGAAATAAACATTCTTTTTTTTTATTTTGGATATGCAGCTAATACAGCAACTTATACTATGGGGAAAAAAATTCCCTACTGAAATCCAGTGTTACCCTTGTTAAAAATCATATTACCAAGTATATGTGAGTACGTTTTTGGATCTGTTTGATGTTCTATTAGCCAATTTTTCTACTATTGTGCTCATATTATTGTTCTGGTCACCTGTTGTGAATAAACCACCTCAATATTAGTGGCTTAAAACAACAATTATTTCCCAGAACTATCTGGGTGATTGCACTCAGGTTATCACCTGGAATTTTGCCAAAGATACCATTAGCAGGTATCTGGAACTGAGGAAACATGAAGGCTTAATAAGGACTGATATTGAGGATAACTCATTCAGTTACATGTCTGGCACTGGACTGGAATGGCTAGAACAGACTGGGTCTGGGGAGCCACCTCTCTCTCTCCATAGTTTCTGTCCATGGCTAATATGAGCTTCATCACAGATATCAGTGTCAAGATTGCTTGATTTCTTATGTGGTGGCTTCTTTTATCCATAGGAAAAGTGATCCATGATCAAAGATGCTCTACATATCCAAAGGAGGGCCTTCCTATGACCGAGCTGTGTACATTTGATAATGTTGTTTTCTGCCACATGTTCTTGTCAAGTAGGTCATTCATGATAGCCCAGATCAAGGAAAGGGATGGACTTCACCTCTCCATAGGAAATGGAATGTGTATATAGAAAATAAAGATATTGTTGATGACCATCTTTGAAACAAACTACTGGAGTACCCTCTGAGGTATATTCAACTATAGACAGAATATACTCATCTGTAAAAACTCTCAAAAACCTCATGCCAATATAGAACAAACTCAAATTCTAAGATCTAATGTCCAGACACATCTGAGATTCTCACTTATAGTACTTTGGATACAAATTCTTAAAAATGGTTCCTCTCAATCCGAAGAGCAGAATCCTGAAGAATGGGCTACCTAAGCCCACTTGCAATCTATAATTTTGAAACAAGCTTTCAATAATTTTCAACAAAATCCCATTTAATAAGACATGGGACAAAGTGATAAACTAAGTATTGTCTGTAGCAATTCTAAAATCAATGCATATATAATCACCACTTTGGTCATTCCTACTCCCTGGGAATAATTCTCTGTAGCTCTTAGCACTGTGTTTTGGATTCTAGTTTCTGTCTCTCTGAGTCATTCTAATTTTTCTAAGAGTTCACATTTGCAGCTGGTAGAGTTCTTGGTCTTCTTCCTGCCTCTAAAATTCTTAGAAGCTTTTCATCTAGTTGAAAGTGTCTCAGGTATGTCCGTAAAATTCTTAGAAGTGATCTGATCCAGAATAGAATGGAATTTATTAAGCTTAGCCTTAAATACGATTTTTCTTGGTGAATTTCCATGTGCACCTCAAAAGCATATGTATTCTGCTATTGCTCATCAGATGGTTCTGTAAATTTCAGTAAGATTAAGTGAATAGATAGTTTTCTTCAGACTATTTGTATGTTTATTCCTTTTTTGCCTGATTATTCAATCAATTACTGATACAGGAGGTTAAAATCTAAAATTATAGTGAATTTTCTAATATATACTTCATGTTTTTCTCTTTCTATTTTGTAGTTCACTTCATGTCTATTGAAGCCCTGTTGTTGAGGAAGACACAGTTAGGATTATTGCTTCTTCTTGGAGAACTGACCCCTTCATCATAGTGTAGTGACCATCTTTATCATAACGTGACAATGTTCCTTATTGATAAGCTTACAGTGACTGAAATTGTCATAGCTACTTTAGCTGTTTTTTTTGTGGTGGTGGTGGTGGTGATGTTTGTACAGCACATTTTTCTTAAAGCTTTTCTTTTTACTATAAATATTTGTTTATATTTAAAGTGTGTTTCTTATGGACAGCATATTGGTATATCTTGATTTTTTACCCAGTCTGACAAATTCTGTCTTTTTGAATACATTTTCCAATTTATTATGAAGGATGTTATAAGGATACAGATGAATAGCCAGGTGAAGAGAGGGACAGGGCAAGGAATGGGACGGAATGTATGTGCAGCTTACATGCCCTCTCTGGGGTACCACCCACCCTGCACCTCCATATGCTCAACAACCCAGGAGCTCTCAAATTTTGTCTTTTGTGTGTTTAGACCATTCATATTTAAAGTCATTATCGATTTGGTTGGATTAAAATGTAACATCTTTCCAGCTGCTTTCTAAGTTTTCCTCTTATTCTTTTTTCTTTAATCTTCTTTTTTTTCTAATTTCTCTGGTTTTAATTGAACATGTTAAATTACCCAATTTTATATACTCAGTGGAGTTATTCTTTATACCTTTTATTATTTAACAATTTTAGTCATTGTTCTGGGTTTCACAATATAAATGTTGAAATTATTTTCATCTACCTACAATATTACCATGTTTGTTATAGAGTATAAGGATACCATAGTAATATATTCCAAATTACTCTGTTCCCTCTCTTGCCTTATTGCTGGGTTACGTCTCATTTTGATGCTATAAAATGCATCACTACTCTTTTAGCTTGAAACATTTAGTTGCTATTTAGAGATTTAAGATTTTTATTTTAATTTTTTATTTTATTTTATTTTACTGCTTTGTGTGTTCTTCATTTCCTTATGTAAACTCCCATTTCTACCTATATTATATTCTTTCTGCCTGAAGAACTTTCTTTTAATGTTTCTTCTACATTATTGATGCTATGAATGAATTTCCTCAGGTCACTCTTGTTTTTAATGAGAAAGTCTTCTCTTTTACAACTGAAGAATATTTTCAAGGAGTCCACAGCTTCATTCTGAGAATTTTGTTTTGAGAGATTTTTCTTCTAGCACTTTAAACCTGTCACTCCATGGTCCTCTTACTCACAGAGTTTCAGATGAGCAGTGTGTTCACTCTTATTCTCCTTCCCTCATTGATAATGTGTCTATTTTCCTCTGTCTTCCTTCAAGGTTTTCTCTTTGTTTTTCATTTTCAGCTGTAGATCGGATATGCATACCTGTTGGTTTTTAATGTTTATCCTGGTTGGTATTCTCTGGCTTCCTGGAACAGTTTTTGTGGTTTTCACAATTTTGAAAAATTCTCAATTTTTTTTTTTTTTTTTTGAGTATTTCTTGTTCCTCTACTTGTTTTTTCTTTCTGGGATTCTAGTTGCCATATTCTAATAACTCAATTACACGGTAGAATGCGTGGTATTGCCACAGCTCTTCAGCATTTCATTGTTGCTTTCAACATTCTTTTTCACACACACGCATTGGTTTGGGTAATTTCTACTGACCTATGTTCAAGTAGTGATTTTTTCCTCTCAAATCTTTTGGTCTTCTCATGAGCCTACTTCAAATACGTTTTAACCTACACTTTTTAAAAAAAATCTAGTCAGATACTCTTTGAGTTTCAATGGGGTTATATCATGGTTATTATTTATTACACATTCAGTCCATGTGTCTCTGTCTCTAAGCCCCCACTGTATTCCACAGTTCACAGCCAAGAGATAATCATGATTAACTTATTGTGATGGAGATAAGTTGAATATCTCCATCACAATAAGTTGAAAATATCCTAAGTCAAGTGCATATAATTTCCTGGGAACCCATCACAATCTTAAAAATCATAAACTGAACCATCATAGGTCCATATGTTCCTCAACTTATGCTGTAGTTATGTCCAAATAAATCATAAAGTTAAAAATTTTAAATTGAACTGTCATAAATGGTGGGTTATCTTTATTGTCATTTGATTCTTTCTTAAAATATCCATCTTCTCTGCTTAAATTATTTATCTGATATTGCAGGTCATTTACCTTTTTTACCAGAACCTTTAACATATTAATCATAATTATCTCAAATTCTATTTCTAATAGCATAATACTTCTAATGTTTGCACCATTAATCTTATTTGGATGATTGCTTTGTCACTTCCATGTTTAATTGCCTTTTTTTGGTGTAGTTCTTATATTTTTGATAAAAGTCTAATACCATGTTTCCCCCAAAATAAGACCTACCCAAAAATAAGCCCTAGCAGGATTTCTATGCATTTGTTAAATATAAGCCCTACCCCTATAATAAGACCTAGTGATGGGCATGGCTATGCATTTCTTTTATCTGCCACAGCTCCTTTCTCTAAGCTGTTGGCACTTGCAAGAGTGTGTGTGTGGTGACTGTGGTCACAGGCATCCTATTGTGTCTGTGCGAATAGCTAGGGTAAAAGGACTTCACACATCACTAGCACCAGCCCCACCAACAAGCTCAGCTCCCCCTATCAGGTTCCAGAAGAAGACAACTTAACTGCATTTGAATAAATGTAGATTGTTGGATTATACTTAATAAAAATAAGACATCCCGGAGGCAACTGTGGCTCAAAGGAGTAGGGCACTGACCCCATATGCCAGAGGTGGCAGTTCAAACCCAGCCACGGCCAAAAACTGCAATAAAAGAAGACATTCCCTAAAAATAAGCCCTAGTGTGTCTTCTTGAGAAAAAATAAATATAAGACAGTGTCTTATTTTCGGGGAAACACGGTACATGTAGAACAATACAGATTAAAGTAAATCATCTTAGAGTAATTAATCTTAGAGAGAATAACTTCTCTTTAGTGTGAGAGTTTGTGTTAATCCAGTCAGCAATTGGGCTAGAAGTAAAGACTATTGTTGCTGTGATTAGCCTCATTTTACCACAGGCTTCTAATTCCTCATGTGATGCATTCTGTGTATGGACCAATTAGCTAAAAGGTTTGTTTTTTCTCAATGTCTGTGATTGGTTTGGCTGTGGGCCTCCTCACTTGGCTTTGAATCTTCACTTTGCATTGCTGACCTGTGAGGATCCATCCCTTCTAGCTCTGCCAGGTCTTTCTCTATGATATTATTCCTACTTACTGCTTATTAGAGTGGTGCTGGTTATGGTTGGTATGAGGGTCCGTCTTAGGTGGCTTGTGTAGCTGGGTCTCATAGATGTGACAATCACACGTTTTTTCTGCCCTTCCTGGAGTTGTGACCATCATGGTTTCCTAGCCTACCACCAGGGCAGGAATAACTCTCATTCTTTTCATTTTTCCTCTTCCTCACCCCTGTCTGAGTTGGTTTTTGCAGCTCCCTCAGCCACAGGTCTTGTTTTCCTCCTCCCTTTAAGGCTTTTAATGTTTGCGGGAGATGGAGAAGGTGAATCTGGATGACTTTTGATAGTGGCTGCTGTTCTACAAATCCGGGACCACTGGGTGAATTTTTGTTTGTTTGTTTGTTTTTATTTTTGTTGCAGTTTTTGGCCAGGGGTGGGTTTGAACCCACCACCTGTGGTATATTGGGCTGGCGCCCTACTCCTTGAACCACAGGCACCGCTCACTGGGTGAGTTTTCTCAATATTCCCCTGGGTGGTTTCTGTGGGCACCTGATATAGTTCCTGGAGGTAAAGCTCTAAAGGGAGACTGAAGCCCTGAACTGTGTGTTTCCTGGGGCCTTGCACTTCCATACTTCCTTTTAGTAATTTGTTAAAAGTTTCCAGCTGAATCTTTTTACTTGTGGAAATGACCATGGGCAGCGTTTGTCCCCAGACAAACAAATGCTGAGCTTTTGTTTCTTCCTCTTCTTGCAGACTCCTGCTTCTTTCCAGATTTTTGCCCTAAAACTTCAGTTCTCTGATGGATGACTAGTCTGTGAATTGCAGTTTGTCTCACTTTGTCCTTGTTATTATTGTTGTTGTAAAAGTGGGAAGAGAACTATCTAAAACTCTCTTTCTCGAAGATAAAACCTTCTCAGGACTCCAAGCTCTGCTTCCCTGATGTCTCCTGTGTTAGGTAGAGACAGCAATGCTGGCGTCGAGCACATTATACAATGTAAGTGCCTGGAGCATCATGAATAGTGAACATCTATAAATAAATAAATTTAAATAAATTCATACAAGAGAACACTATATAGCAATGAAATAAATAAAATATGTTTACACACATATAAAATAGAACTCAAAAACCCATCTATAAGTGTTAAAAGAATGGTACAGAAAGGTACTAAAGCAAGAAAAGGAATTAAAATGAAGTCTATATAAAGCAACATTAGAGACTGCTCATGGTAGTAAAAATAGTAAGGGAGGTTCAATAAAAGTTATCTATAAATTTTGTAATAATTTTATAAAATTAGTTTCATGTATCTTTCAAGACTAGATTTCCAACATATGAAATAAAAGAAATGATGTTGGCTTATTTCTCTCCAGCCACACTGCAATGCCCAGAGAGTCCATATTTTCCTTTTCTGTTTTCTTAGTTTGCTTTGGAAATGTCCATGTTCTCCCACTGTTCTTTATTAGGTTCTCATTCCTGACTAATGTTCCTACCAGACACTACAGGTAACCCTCATTACTCTCATCTTGACCTCTGACTTTGCACCTGCCCATCCTTCTGACCAGGAGACAGTCCTTCCCATGTCTGGACAATTGGCTCATTCTCTTCATCTTTCTTATACTTGACAATTCTAAAAAAGCTCTCTCCAGTAATTGTGATATTTCCTTCACATTTGTGGTTTGTTTCTACCTCCTACTTTGCTCTCCTTTGATAATACATTTCCTTTCTCCTTTCCTTTAGGACTCTGGAAACTAAATGATGCACTGTGGTAAAGCTGCCCACTTGGGTGGCCCCAGCAACTCCTTAGGCCCTCATGAAACTCCTTTCTCAACGGTTCCTGATAATCATCGAGTTGGTCATTCCTTCAGGACTTTATTACTTGACATAGGATATTGAAAATCTAAACAAAATGGATGACACTCTGGACTATGGTTTGTCACGATCCCACATTGAACTAAGAGTCAAAATAATACAGATTCTTGATTTTACACAGTGCTGCAACTGACAACTTCTACATTTTGTGGAAAATGCTTACACATGGAAACTACTGCAATAGTTTAAATTTTCTAATCAAGATCATAAAGGTTTGTTTGTCACTTCTGTTTGAGAAAATTTCATTTGCTATGATACTTTCCACAAAAATCCACTTACAGGAGATTGTCGGTGTAGAATGGAATTTAAAAGTAACAGATACAATATAATGTTGGAAGCATTTTCCCTCTGGTTTCTGTTTGATGTTGAAACTATGATATAGGAAGTAGCCTAAACTTTCCATCTGTCTTCAGGGTAGGGCCCAAGCTATGCTTTAATTCAAGCTGACTGAGGAGCATTTGGACCATTACAGTGCTCTTTCCATCCCATGTGTAGAAACATGCATACCTAAGGCCCTTATTCCACAAAAGCCACTTTGGGATGATCTTACAGGAATTCTGAACTTTTACTAGGAATGTAAGAAGAGCAAAGATTGGGAAACATTAAAGCAATACTCACCAACTTTTCCTATACTGCTTCCATAGAACACCTAAGTTGTTTTTAGTTTCTTATATTTTGCTTTAGATTTAGTTTATCATTAAGGCATTTTTTATTTTTATTACATATTGTTAATATATTTATATTTGATAGTTGCAATTAACTAAAAAGATATAAATGTTTGAGTGACAATGTTGCACAGTAATTAGCATTGGCTATTGAGTAAGAAACGTGAATTCAAGGCAGCCTGACTTCCACCAGCCGTGTGGCCTTAGGCACATTATTTAAACAATCATAGACTCAGGTTGTATACCTGTAAATGGCAAATGTTGTGATGACCAAGTCATAGCATCACTGTGTCAATAGCTGCTGAGGAGCCTCCACTTGCTTATCTCCTTCACTCCCAGAGCAAAGCTTCCATCTTCTCAGTTCTGTTCTGTTCTGCACCCCAGGAGGACTGATCGCCAAAGACTCAGTTCTGCGGCACCATTTGCCCTCCATCTTTTCACTGGATTTGATTAATAGGAAACACTTGCAAAAATATCTAAAAATGGGAAGAGATAGTTCAGGGTATTTTTTTCCTCTTCAGCTGTAATTTTGCATTGTGATTCGGCAGGGAATATGTCCCTTGAGTTTTCCAGCCCCTGCTGGTGGCTCCTTCCTCTGCAGTTCCAGGTCTTCCTAGATTCCTGTAGCATTATGTCCCCCCTTTCCCTTTACATGTAGGGTGGTAATGGCTCCCTACTTTTGCTAGACTCTGGGTGCCTCCACATCATTCAGTCATTCCTCAACCCTGTCTGCACTTCTGAAAATAATCATTTCATCCTCAAGTAGCAATTTTAAAAACAAGACTCAGTTAATCTTGTTTTGGGAGAGGTTGATAACTATGAACTTCATAACTTTATGAATAACAAGCATGTTTCCTTCCAGCTTTCATCTATTCAATATTTAATTTTCATCTGCAATTCTTCTATTGGCCAGTGTTTATGTTCACTCTTTGTGAATGTTTTCTATTTTTATTACGTTTCTCTTGAGGTTTAGTGAACAGAAATGTGCATAGACCTTTAGATACAGAAACCTTATGAATTGTAAGAAAAAAAGGTTAATAATTTTAAAATAACTTTCCACACCCTAACTACTTTGAAGATTAAATATTCTTCTTTAGAAAATACATTGATAAATAATATTTGGGGACATTCTATGGGAGCATGCTCTCAATCTCTTTCCCTCTCTTTTTTCTTTCTCTCGTCCCGCCCCCAGATACACACATACACACTTGTACATGACAAAGTAAAAATTTAGAGTAGCCATAATGATTTTTACTAAGTGATCTTCTGAATTGAAGCTCACTCTCTCTTTACAGTAAGATCAATTTATCCAATCACTATTTTTATAGTCTTATTCACATTCTTATTATGGATGTGGACTAGACACTTCTAGTAGCTGCAGGTGGTCTTGGCTCCTGTGAAACTAGGCAAGGTTTCTTTCAGCTCCCCTCCTTCTACAAACAGAGGCAAAATAAACTATTTCTTTAGCATCTTCAGGTGAACTTAGCTCCCCTATTATACTCATGACTGAAACTAAAGGCAGGAAAAAATAAAAATTGTATTTGAACTACAGACTTTCAGAACAGCATTTCTGTTTTAGCCAATGCCAGTGTTTTATATTAACTGTGACAGAAGTTGCGTGTCCTGAGCCAAAGGAGAAAATAAATGTTTGCTATCAGACTGGGGAGCTGAAGACCAAAAGCAGGAACTGGGAGACAAGTAGACAGAAAACCAAAGATCAAGGCAATGCCATGGAGATCAGTTCAGCACATCTGTGCATGTCCACAACCCTATAAATCAAAGTAACGCAACCAGGCACAGAATGTGTGTACTCTGGTCCCTTAGTACTTCCTGATTTGAAGTTCTTAGCTCCCTCTGAAGATTCCAGAATTACTCTGGAAACACTAAGATAAATGAAGAAATTTTTCAACTACTAAATGTATACCTCTTAGGGGGTGCTTTGAAAATTAATATGATTCTTTTTTATTTTTTGATCCTTATGGAACTGTATGAAAAGGGATCAATGATAATCCTGTTAACAACTAAGTTAGATCCAGAGAGTTTCTAGCATTATTCAAAGACAAGCATGATATTGAATCTTCCCTACAGGCATCAATTCAAGTGCTCTAGGGAATACTTAAACTAACAAGTCTTCCATGATTTTCTAGATTTAAACAGCTCTCAAAACTCCCAGAAACGTAGAGCCAACTCAAATTTTAGGTTACATAAGAGAAGACATAAAGTTTTAACATGTGTCCAAATATTTGTCACACGTGGAAAGTTAGATGCTCTAACAATATTTTTTTTAAATGTACAGAAGCATGAAATACCACAAGTGCATAAATAAGTGTATGAATCAGGGTAAACACATACTTGATCCAAACCAGTACTTATAAAAGTGAATGCTGTGTTATTAATAATTGAGCCAAGTCAGCAGCTATAAGCCCCGCCCAAACTGGGAAAACTGAGATAGATGATCTTTCAAATATTATTCATCACGCCTAGATGATTTGTTAAGTAGGAGGAAATCATGGAGTTGAGACTAGCGGTGCATACAGTAACAGATTATTGAGGGTCTTGAATTCCAGCCAAAGATATGTGGACTTTCTTTACAGATATTGGGAAACCATTGTACAGAACTATTAATCTGAAAGATTAGTTGCTATAATAATATGTTACTTTTATAAATCTAAGAATCAAGGGCAAATACAGTGGGTGGCAAAAATGGATACATATTTTAAGAAAGAAAATCACTGTATTAAAATTGTAATACTCAAATGACATTTGACTTTTGTAATTACAAGAGATGTAAGATGCAATATACAAGACAACAAATGTTAGCAGAATATATTGAGTATTATAATTTTAATATTTTTAATACAAATTTTTCCTTTCTAAAAATGTGTATACATTTTTTGGCACCCTCTGAATATTGTCATGCATTTTTCAGAGTATTTTGGTCTTATCTTTTTTTTTTTTTTTTTGGCCAGGGCCAGGTTTGAACACACCACCTCCAGTATATGGGGCCAATGCCCTACTCCTTTGAACCACAGGTGCTGCCCTATTGTGGTACTATCAAACTAAGTCTCCTAAGTGTTTTATGTTTCAAACATTTATTTACCACCTTCTATACACGGAGTATGGTATTTGAGTGAAGGAAGACATATAAATAATCACAACATAGGCCCTTATCTCTGGGGGGAAAATAATGATATATATAAACTAGCTAGGTTTAGCACACAGCAGAATAAAGTAGGTTAGGCAGGACAGTAGAAACAGGATCTCTATTTCCTATTCCCTTTGTTTCTACATAATATAGGTCTCCGAGCAGAGGCTCAATAAATTTAGTTGGACTAAATATTTGAGCCTTATTTTCATAAAAACAGCATCCCTGATAAGAATAGTATTACAATAAAATGCCTTCATTGAGGCTGGGCGCAGTAGCTCATTCTTGTAACCCTAGTGCTCTGAGAGGCCCAGGTAGGTGGATAGCTTGATCTCATGAGTTCGAGACCAACCTGAGCAAAAGTGAGACTCCGTCTCTACTAAACTAGAAAAACTGAGGGAAGAGGATCACTTAAGCCCAAGAGTTGGAGGTTGCTGTGACCTATGACACTGCACACTCCACCCAGGGCAACAGGTTGAGACTCTATCTCTAAATAAATAAATAAATAAAATGCCTTGATTCAACCAATTATTTGCAACCCATGGAACCCTGTAAAAGACTGCATGTAGATAGTTGGTTGAGAAATTATGAGCCCAGATAACTTTGCCCAAATGTATTTTCTTTTAGGTTTCTATTTTTTCATGAAATCTAGTCTACAGGATCAACTGTTTCCAGGTGCATAGGCATAATCTATTGCCTAAAACATAGCAATTTAATGTGGAGGAGTTCCTTACGCAAGCAATTTTCTGAGAAATGTAATAGACTGCAAAGAAAGCACAGTTGATTGCTATTAAATAGGGAGAGCAAGGTATGAGATTGTTGTATCTTTGGAAACGAGATAAACATGCATGTCATGTGAAATTATACCTGTCATAATATAATAAAACAGCACACATGGATTTTTTTTCTTGACTGTGATACTTAGTTTCTTACTCTTTACAAATACTGGTCTAATTCCTTGATTTAAAATATGAACACTCAAAAATTCTTTTTAAATATGAACATTTAAATTTTAGATACTGCTAGTTACTGAAAAATAAAATGAAAAACTAGAGGAAAAAGTCATGATTGTTACAAATTAAACAAATATTGTGTATCCTGAATAGAAGTTATTTACATGTATAAATTTGAATATATAAAAACTTGAAGCATTGATCAAGAGAGCATGTAACTGTATTCTAAATATATTTCAAAGTAGATCTTAGTCTTGCCCTTCCAACTACAGATTTTGATCAAATGTTTTATGGTATTTATAAAATAAAACATTGAATTCAGTGTCTTTGATTCAACTTAACATATCATAGATATGTCGCAAATAAGGCAGAACTTTGAAGTTTCCAACTGGACACTGGATATCTTTTAGGTCTCATAAATCCATTTTGTCTGATTTCAGGGAGAAAGGGATAACATGGCAGCCTAATAATGTTAATGGAATTGTCAAGTTTACACTGTTAAAGGCTACTTTAGGACCTAGAAGAACTTGGTGATATTTTAACTCAGTGATATGTGAACTTTTGAAAAGTCAAAAGAATTCTTCAGAAATTTCATACCTTTAATATACCATTATTAAAATATATAAACTTTTTCCATCACAAATTCAGAGGAAATAATATAAACTAAGAGATTGAGGTTGGAGAGAGGTTGACCAGTAAGTTAATCAGTAACAAAAATCAAGATTAGCCAATGGGTCTCTTGGATCCTGATTTAGTATTCTAAATGACATATGAGACAGAAGAAGACAGAGGGACAGAGAAAGAAAGGGACTTTGCCTTAAAGATCAAGGCAAGTGCAGTTCTTAGGCTGTAATCCCAGCACTTAAGGAAGCCAAGTGGGGAAGACTGCTTCATCCCAGGAGGTCAAGACTATCCTGGGCAACACAGCAAGACCTGGTCTCTACTGGAAAAAAAAAAAATAGACAAGCATGTTGATGGGCCCTGGTAGTCCCGCTATTCAAGAGGCTGAGGGAGTAGGATAACTTCTTAAGCTTAAGAGGTGTACGTTCCCATGAGCTGTGATCCCACCACTATTTTCACTCTGGGCGACAGAGCCAAATTAGTTTCACTAAAACAATAAAAATAAGGGCTGCATCTGTGGCTCAAGGAGTTGGGCACCAGTCCCATATACCAGGGGTGGCGGGTTCAATCCTGGCCCTGGCCAAAACTGTAATAAATAAATAAATATAAGTAAAAGTTAAAGATAAAGGCTTGGCGCCTATAGCTCAACCGGCTAAGGCGCCAGCCACGTACACCGAAGGTGGTGGGTTCGAATCCCCAGCCCGGACCCGCCAAACAACAATGACAGCTACAACCAAAAAAAAAAAAAAAATAGCCAGGCGTTGTGGCAGGCGCCTGTGGTCCCAGCTACTTGGGAGGCGGAGGCAAGAGACTCGCTTGAGCCCAGGAGTTGGAGGTTGCTGTGAGCTGTAATGCCACGGCACTCTACCCAGGGGGACAGCTTGA
>CAUYTI010086753.1:0-46819 GCA_963575145.1 Galago senegalensis
GATCGGTACAATCTTATATAGGGTTAGTTGAGGGGGTGTAGTTACTTTATGAAGTTGAATCTATATAAGGTTAGGAATGTAGTCTTTGGCCTATGATAGGTTTAAGGTGTGAGGGGAGGGTGGAGGGATTAGGCTGTCCTGAGGGGAGGGGCCCTGCGCTGTGCTCTGCGTTTTAAACAAGGAAAGGCTAGTTCTATCTGGTTTTCTTACTAGTACTGGTCTCTTGATCTGGCCTTTACACGTGGGGGTTGAATTAGGCTAGCACTTCCTCTTACAATGTAGTTTAATATTTCTGTAAGCCCTTACAACACCTACTACCACTCCCTGGGGGAGAGTTCCCCTTCTGTCTGATCTCATTGCACTTGGCTCATTGTTTTTTATGTTTTGTTTAATCTGTTGTTCTTCACACTATTTGGGGACCTCTGTTCTTCACTAGATCCAAAGCATTCATAATCACCTTAATATCTTATTTAGTTATTCATTTATTTATTTATTTATTATGAGATACAGTCACTTTGCTCCCTCAGCATGAGGGCATGAGCAAAGCTTTCTGCGACTTCAAACTCCTGGACCCAAGTGATTTCCTCCCTCAGCCTCCTGAGAACCGAGGACCATAGGTGTATACCACTGTGCCCCGCTTATTTTCCTAGTTTTGGGGGAGGCAGGGTCTCACTGTGTTGACCAGCCGGGTCTCAAACTGTGTTGACCAGCCTGATCCTCTCACCTTGGCCTTTGAGAGTTCAGGAGTTACAGGCTCCAGCCACTGCGTCTGGCCTCATCTGTTCTTTCATGACATGACAAGGAAATCATGGATTTAAATAAACAGTTTTTGCTAAAAAAGCAGAGAACATTTGATCATTCTGTGTTAATAACCCTCTTGTCTTTTATCCTGGCATCTTAATTCTAGAAACTTTAATTGATTTATTTATAAATCTCATAATTTACAAATATTTGGGATATTGGTCTACAAAAATAAGAAGTGTAGCTTAAATACTGGTTGTAATTGCATTCCTGATGCCATTAAGTATAAAAATGAACCATTATTTTACATGCTATTAAAAACATTGCCAATTAAACTCTGATCTAACAATGCATTCTGAATGCATCCTAGAATGCATTTTACAGATGTTACAATGTGCAAAAATGTTCATTTTAAGGTTGGTGGTAATGCTACATCTTCTAAATGAGATATAGAAGCTTCTTTAAGAAACACAATGAGGGCTTTGTGTCTGTCTGTTCTCCTTCCCTTTGTCTGCCTGTCGTGGGTGTGCTGAGGAGAGGCAAAGGCCTGGGTCCAGACTTCTGGAAGATGGAGGCCTCCACAAAGGGTCTGGGAACACAGCTGATTACATAATCCACTCTTGTAATACTGAAAATATCTACAAATAAACAAAGCAAGGGACTTGTAAGTAGAGAATCGAGTAGCTATATTATTTATTCATAATAGCTGTGAATAAATGTCTCATCACATTTGAAAAACTTTGCATGTTCCCTTTCTTTGGCTCAGATAACTCCCAGATGTGTATGTGGGTAGCGGGGATAGTGGGGGTTAAGTTCAGGTGCAAACCTTCGAGGCATTTGCATCTTTAAGCATTTTTGATTATTAACTGGCCCTGTAAGTTTTGGAGTCTTTGATTTTCCTCTCTTAGGATCCAGTGTCTGACTTTATAATGAACGTCATGGAAAGAAATAGAATTTAGTTTCTAGTTGATTTAAAGCTAGACCATATACTTCATTAAGTAAGGGATGCCTATGTTGAGCCTGTTAGTGGTTCTCTCTTTCTCTCTGTTTTAAGACTGTGTTTCTGTTCACATAGGGTATGGTGTCATTAGAAGCAATTTTGTAAGACATAGAAATTCATGAAGATTTATTGGAAAGCTTGTCTGGAAATAGAAACTTAAAAAAAAAGACAAAGGAAAAATTAACTGGGAAGAAATTTAGAGCACTCTAAGATTATGACATGTGTGTTTGTGTACATGTGCACATGCTTAGTTTTATAGCTAACTATTTAGTGGCACTAAAAACCAGCACAATTGGCTTTTTTAGTTCATGTTAGAACCTGTTCATTTCATAGCTTTGTTGTCCTAGGCTAAATTTTGAACATAATAGGGTGATTAAATTATACTGTCTGCTTGCCTAAAGTTTGGGGGTCTTCAAACTATGGCCCTGGGCCACATGCAGCCCGCCTAGGACATGTATCCGGCCTGCTGACTGTTTTTTGCTGCTGCTGCCTGTCCTGCTTAGCAGCCGACTCATCTCAGGGCCCTCAGTCCAGCCCTCCAATGGTCTGAGGGACAGTGAACTGGCCCCCTGTTTAAAAAGTTTGAGGACCCCTGGAGTGTTGAATGAGAAGTAATATAACTATTACTAACAGAAGGGCTCAAATGCCATGGTTTGCAGATGAGAATGATTAATGGGAAGGAGAGAGAGATGTAGGGAACGTGGGTGCATGTGTAAAATACTTTGTTTTGAAAGAAAAATAGGTCTTTATCAGTGACAGAGGACGACTTTGTTAAATATTTACTTTGTACTGGGCACCATGAAGTGCTCTGTTTGTGTCATCTCATTGAACACTTATTACACATATGCTAGCCTTTGCGGGCTCAGAGATGTTAAATATTAAGAAATTTCTCAAATATCTCAAAGTCACATGGCTAGTGAGTGACAAAGCTGGAATTTAAGCTAGATCTGTCTGATTCCGATGTCTACGTTTTTAATCTTGGTACCATTCTCAGGACAACAAAGAAAACCATGAAGACAAAAATGAAAATCATGAAAGTGTGTGTTCACTTGTGTTCACAGAGTGGTGAACATATGCTGGGCTGGAGCCAGGGTGGGGCTGGAAGCCTGCTGTCTGGCACAGCCCTGGCAAACCAGGATGGGCTGTTGGGTCAGTAGATTTGTTCTTTGATCAGTGTGTTCTTGAGCATCTACTGTGCGGGGTTCAGAACGGTCACATACTCTGGTCTTAAAATTCTGAGTTTAGTAAAGAGACTGATATTCTCAGTTATGATTTCCCTTTGCTCGTTTGCCTAGTGAATACTTCTTTACTCAGTCTTTATATAAACTTACAGAATTTTCAATTACCTTATTGTTTTACAACTATAAATGTAGATGCTCTGTTCTGAACATGTCTCCCAAAATTCATATTGGAAACTTGATCCCCAGTGTGGCAGTGTTGGGAGATGGGGCCTCTGGACGGGGTTCAGGTCAACAGCGCTCTGCCCTTGTGAGTGGACTGATGTGTCAGTATGAGGAAGGCTTGCGGGAGTGGCTTTCCCTGTTCTGCTCTTCTGCGGTGTGAGGACACAGGGCTCATTTCCTTTTTGTCCTGCTTTCCACCATGAGAGGATGCAGCAGGAAGGCTCTCCCTAGACACTAGATGCAGTGCCTTGGTCACGGGTTTCCCAGCCTCCAGAACTGGGAGAAAATAGACTTCTGTTTTCTTAAATTACCCCATCTGTGGTATTCTGTTATAGCAGCACAGGGTAAGTGCTCTCTATCTAGGTATACGCACACCCGCATATTCATACTAGATATATAGGTATGTATATAAACCTTTGTGTGTGTGTGTGTGTGTATATACACTTATGGGATGTACACTTATGGGATGATATGTGTGTATATACTTATGGGATGTATACATAGATATGTATCTATAGAGAGTGCTGTATATACAGGGTGGACACAAAGTTCATGTCCAAGTTAAAATAGTTTAACATAGCAAATTAGACATGAACTTTGTGTCCACCCTGTATGAGCACATGTGTGGTGTGTGTATAAGCATATACCTGTATAAGCATGTATGTGGTGTGTGTATACAGAGGATGCCAACAAATGTATACACATTTTAAGAAAGGAAAAAACTGCATTGAAATTATAATACTCAGTACATACTAACAGCAAAAGATGAATACAAGTCACATTTAAGCACCTCCTATAATTGCAGAAGTCAAACGTCATTTAGGTATTACACATTTAATGGATTTTTCCTTTCTTAAAATGTGCACACATTCTCTTGACACCCTCTGTATACACACATTATGGAGTACTTCTCAACCATAAATAATAAAATCGTGCCCCTTCCCTTCCCTTCCGTGAGGGAGGTACTGCAGGAATGAATGAGCAAGCCCCACGTGTTCTCACTAACGAGTGGGAGCTTCACACTGTGCACACGTGATTGTCACGTGCTGTGACCATCAGTGGGAACTGAGAAGACGGGCGGCCTGGAGGGTGAGGGGGAAACTTGCCTGTTGGGCGCAGTGTCCACTATTTTGGCGACAGTCACACTAAAAGCCCAGACTTCACCATTTTATACGGTTCATAGAACACTTGTACTGCTAATGTTTTGAAATAAAAATTATTTTTAAAAACCTTTAAATGTAGCACAGACTTGGTATAAGCATTTGTTTGCTATAGAGCAGCGGTTCTCAACCTTCTTAATGCCACGGACCTTTAATACAGTTAAAAGGGGTCACAACCCACAGGTTGAGAACCACTGATATAGTGGAAAATACAGAAACAGTTTATAATTGTCCTCTGCCCTTTATGTTCTCACTTTCATAAGGTATGGTTTTAACATATTATGTCTTTTTCTATGTAGTTTCGGGTAATTGCTTATTAAGAAAAATATTCTATGTGAAAGAAGAATGAAAACATGAATAGAACTGAGAATTGCATTATAAGTGAATTCTTAAATGTAACCTATTTTATAAAAATCTTACACTGAGGGTTGAAGAATAAATGATTTCTAAGTTCTCATATTTCAGTGGAGGGAAAAAACCCTACATTTTCTTTTCTAGAGTGGAGTAAATTGCATTTCCTTCTTCTATCTAGAGAATTTGTATTGTATGTCACTTCCGCTGGTCTCTTAAAACTTTCAAATCTACTCTGTCAGATTGGTATAAATTACTTTGCAGTTTGGAAAAAAGAATGACAAATTAACTGCTTTTAAGTTTTATTCTGAAACCTGAATAATGTATTCCTTTAGTGACATTCCCTGTTTATGGGCTGCTGGCCAAGAACTTCGTAGGGGTGGGGTGCATGGCCTGGGAGGGCTGCTTTCCTTTACATTAGTCGAGACGCCTTGATTGTACACACATACACACACACACACACATAGGTTGCCAAAAATGTATACTCATTTTAAGAAAGGAAAATACTGTATTAAAATTATAATACTCAAGTCATATTTTATTTTTGTAATTAGAAGAGGTAAAAGATACAATATACAAGAGAACAAATGTTATTAGTATATAATGGGTATTGCAGTTTTTTTGCTTTTTTTTAGACAGTTTCACTATGTTGCCCTTGGTAGAGTGCCAGAGCATCACAGCTCACAGCAAGCTCAAACTTAAGCACTTCTCTTGCCTCAGCCTCCCAAGTAGCTGGGACTACAGGCATCTCCCGCAACGCCCAGCTATTTTTTGGTTGTAGTTGTCATTGTTGTTGGGCAGGCTGGCTGGATTAGAACCCACCAGCTCCGATGTATGTGGCTGGCGCCCTAGCCACTGAGCTACAGGCACTAAGCTGGGTATTACAGTTTTAATATAGTTTTTTCCCTTTCTTAAAATATGCATACTTTTTCTTGGCACCTTCTGTATATATACTTAAAATTTTTTGTAATATAATCCTCAAGTAGCAAATTCATAAGATATAAGAGTTGCAAAGTAATGCTTCTTTCCACTTTTGTGGAACGTCTTAATATATGCAAAGACATATGTATATATTTTCTTTTTTAAAATTTTTACACAGATGGTAGTGTAATGTATTCGTTACTTATACCTTGCTTTTCCACCTATTTTTGTCTTGGAGAATGTTTCACGTTAGATAATATGTATCTATTTCTTTGTAGGGACATAGCATAATCCTATACATGAGCTTTTGGGTTCTTTGTATTCCTTTTTTATTAAAATCAAAATCAAACCTTTGTATAACCTTGACTGGTGAAATATTTTTTATATATGTTATTTATATAAACAAAGAAAAAAGTTGGCAGTTGTAGAGGAACCTGGCCTGTGCTGTTTATTTCATCTGCACTGAGATCTGTTAGGGACACTGAGTAATTATTACGTGTCAGAGTGCTTACCTGTGGCCTAGTGCAAGTCATCTATCGATGTCAAAGCTTTCTCTACTAATAGTAGAAAGTTCTGTTTAATTTCTCTAAAAGCCCATGCTGCCCATGAGACAGAAATACTTGTTTACTTTGGGTTTAGTAAGATTTCCTTCAGTATGGGTTGGAGTTTTGGTATGGTGGATTCTATTTGCATGGTAAGAATTCATTCATGTTACACAGTTCTATTGGATGTAAATTTGTGCATTTTATTTTTTAAAAAACTGATCACATGAAAAGACTGATATTTTATTGAAAAGTATGCAAATCAAAACGACTTTGAGATATCACCTAATTTCAGTGAGAATAGCCCACATCACAAAGTCCCAAAGTTGCAGAGGCTGGCATGGATGTGGAGAGAAGGGAACACTTTTAGATTGTTGGTGGGATTGCAAGCTAATACAGCGTCTTTGGAAAGAAGTATGGAGAATCCTCAAAGAACTCAAAGCAGACCTTCCATTTGATCTCACAGCCTCTTTCTCTCAAAAGAAAAAAAATCATTTTAGCAGAAGGACATTATACTAAAATGTTTATCACAGCTCAATTCATAATTGCCAAGAAGTGGAATCAACCCAAGTGCCCATCAACACATGAATGGATTAATAAACTGTGATATATATATACCATGGAGTATGATTCAGCCATGAAAAAGATGGAGACTTTACATTTTTTGTATTAACCTGATGGAGTTGAAGAACATTCTCCTTAGTAAAGTGTCACAAGAATGGAAAGGCAAGTATGCAAAGGAAACCAACAGAAAAACAGCTGCCGGCCAATATAAAAGAAAAACACAACTTAGGTTGGGTGAGAGGGGGACCCAATTCATGAGAGGGGAAAGGAGAGAGGAGAGGAGGGAGGGGGATTGGTAAGCTCTCACCTGTGGGCACAAGGTCAGGGTGTACAGCACACCCCTGGGGGAAGGGCTCAACTGCAACTTCAACTTTGTCTGACAAATACAAACAATGTAACGCAATCATTCGTACCCTCATATTAAGCTGAAATTAAAAAAACAAAACAAAAACCAGGACTGTGATGACACTGGCAGTATGTTATACAATCTATCCAGTTAGAGAAGGCAATTCAAAGTGCTTAGGAAAAGCAATTGTTTTCTCCTCTCAAACTCTAGGTCTCAGGGATCATCAGTCTGTTGTTTGAGTATGTTCAGTTTATTTCGATTATATTTTTAGTGTATGTAGCACTGAAGTATGTGTACTTATTTCAGTTGTAAATATTGGTGTAACACTTGACTCAAGAGATCATCTTTAAGGAATAGTAAAAACTAACTAAATAAAAGAAACTCTGCACTCTCATTTATTTATTATTAGTGTGGTTGTATGCGAAGCCCACAAGGCTTTGCAGCCCACCCGTCCTCAAAACAGTTCTCACTTCTCCTCCTCAAACCCAAGCAGCAGGTGTAGAAAGGGCCTTTCCAGGGAGGATTTACTGCCATGGGGAGCCTCTGTGGTTTGCTTCTACTGCTGGCCATGAAGGGATTCTGTGCTTTTTGATGTGGTTAGACATGGTTGAGGGTATGGGAATAGCTTATGGCTAAAAGTTAGGCTCTCTGTTTGTTTTAGAGGCACGTTCCAAACTTATATTCTGCCTTCAGGAAATGTTTTGAACTGACTTTTCAAGTGTGAAGACTATTGTGGGCCCTGCTGTCAATGCGTCAGAAGTGATGTGATGGACTGTAATGTTTTGGTGCTCTAGGATGAACCCTTAGGGTTATGGCATTACATCTACAGTTTGCTAGGCAGTGGTTGATTTTTCTTGATTGATGGGAAACATAGTTTATTGTGGCCAGGTCATCAGGGCAAGGGACAGTTGATGGAGCAGCTTTGAACTCTGTCAGCAATCCCGAGGTGTCAAGGTGCCAAGGAAAAGAATTCAGCTTCATTCACTTGGGTTATAGTGAGCATGTGTTTATTGGGAACAAGAGTATGGCTGACCTTTACAAGGATAGAGAAGGGAGGATTTCTTGGTATAGTCTCCTACTTTAATGTCAAGAGAGACTCAAAACTCTGTCAGCCTTACCCTCCCTTCTTTTTCCAACTTCGTAGTCAATAGAAACCTACTAGTTGTAAAATACAAAGTGTTCTTTTTCTCATGCATTTCTAGAATATATGGATCCTTGTCAGAATGTACTTATGTGTATAGTAGCATAGATTTTAGTCTATAGTAGCATAGATTTTTATAATATTAAGATTACTAAACTTGGACAGACCTATTATAGTTGTATCATAGGAGATTCTTTGATGGGAATTGACTTAAAGCATTCAGAATCTTATTTACCCTTTCAACCTGCAAGATTGAATGGCAGTAACAAGCTATATGCTCAGGTATGTATGGCTCACAAGATGCATGCTCAGGTATGTATGGCTCACAAGCTATATGCTCAGGTATGTACAGCTCACAGGCTATATGCTCAGGTATGTATGGCTCACAAGCTATATGCTCAGGTATGCGTGGCTCACAAGCTATATGCTCAGGTATGTACGGCTCACAAGATGCATGCTCAGGTATGTACGGCTCACAAGCTATATGCTTAGGTATGTATGGCTCACAAGCTATATGCTCAGGTATGTACGGCTCACAAGATGCATGCTCAGGTATGTATGGCTCACAAGCTATGTGCTCAGGTATGTATGGCTCACAGGCTATATGCTCAGGTATGTATGGCTCACAAGATGCATGCTCAGGTATGTACGGCTCACAGGCTATATGCTCAGGTATGTATGGCTCACAAGATGCATGCTCAGGTATGTATGGCTCACAAGATGCATGCTCAGGTATATATGGCTCACAAGCTATATGCTCAGGTATGTATGGCTCACAAGCTATATGCTCAGGTATGTATGGCTCACAAGATGTATGCTCAGGTGTGTACGGCTCACAAGATGCATGCTCAGGTATGTATGGCTCACAAGCTATATGCTTAGGTATGTATGGCTCACAAGCTATATGCTCACGTATGTATGGCTCACAAGCTATATGCTCAGGTATGTACGGCTCACAAGATGTATGCTCAGGTGTGTACGGCTCACAAGATGCATGCTCAGGCGTGTACGGCTCACAAGATGCATGCTCAGGTGTGTATGGCTCACAAGATGCATGCTCAGGCATGTACGGCTCACAAGATGCATGCTCAGGCGTGTACGGCTCACAAGATGCATGCTCAGGCGTGTATGGCTCACAAGCTATATGCTCAGGCGTGTAAGGCTCACAAGCTATATACGCAGGTGTGTATGGCTCACAAGATGCATGCTCAGGTGTGTACGGCTCACAAGATGCATGCTCAGGCGTGTACGGCTCACAGGATGCATGCTCAGGTGTGTACGGCTCACAGGATGCATGCTCAGGCGTGTACGGCTCACAGGATGCATGCTCAGGCGTGTACGGCTCACAAGATGCATGCTCAGGTGTGTACGGCTCACAAGATGCATGCTCAGGTGTGTATGGCTCACAAGATGCATGCTCAGGCATGTGTGGCTCAAGGCATATTGCCTGTGTTTCTTTCTTTCCTAAGTAGATGCTAAACCTAAACATCTATTTAGCTTGAAAATACTTAATGTATTCTCCAAGAAAATATTTCAAAACTTTTAAATTGTGTAGCGCTGCTTCTGTGACCATCTCCAGTTTCATTAGATATTTCTTGAGGTGTAATTATCAAAACACCATTTAACTGTTGAAGGCATGATAATGGGGTTTTGTTGCTGTTAACACTGTCCTTTGTGGTGTCCTTCCTGGAACATTTTGTATCTTATTCATTTAAGATGGGTACTCAGGGCTTCACGACACAAAAAGGGTGGCTGTCGGGTTTTAGGAGGGAGTGATTTCTTTCTGTTAAGGAATTGTACTAGGCAAGCAACCAAGGGAACCCAGACCAACAGGGGAGAGTCCTTGTTAGAGAACGTGGCTGGAGTCAGTTTATTGTACATAGATATAAAGTCTGTGCTGGAAGAGCTGCCCCCTTGGCCAGTAGTCACTGAGTGCTTATGATTTATATATGGCCCTGTTGTCAGTGATGAACAAGGAGCTTATGTTCTCATGTGGGGAGAGAAAGAATGAATGAGCAAACTGCTTATAGATTTATTGCACAAACAACACAGGTTAAGAGTGGGTGCTAGCCTGGGTTTGGAGGTGTTACTGTCTTACTATTTAGGTTGTTCAGAGAAGCTGTATACAGCAATTGACATTTGAGCAGACATCTGAGGGCTGAGTGTTGAAAGGGAAGGTGAGGCACTCAGCAGAGTGTGAGAGAGGGATTGTTCTTGGTGTGTATGAGGAGGAACAAGGAGGCCAGTCTGTCTGTGGATGGCAGGGAGGAAGGAGGGTGATAAGAGATAAGCTGGAGGGAAAGGGGAAGCCTTCTTGGTGATTTGTCAGGAATTTGACTTTTAATGCAAAAGCAAGCCGGTGGTTTTTGGATGGGGAAATGACTTGATCTGACTGTATTTTAACAAGATCCATCTGGCGACTGTGTGAAGAATAGGATATAAGGGGGCACGTGTGGAGGCAGAGAGGCCAGTATAATACCTAGAGATGCCAGCTGTTCATGGGTAATAGGCTATTAGTGGCAGGTAGACAGAGCAGGTTTGGGTGGAGAGAGGGCAGTCAGGAGTTTGATTCAGGACATGTTAAGTTCGAGATGTCTGTTAACTATCCAAGTAGAGCTGTCAAATAGGCAATTAAATGTATGGGTCTTGAGTTTAGGGGGAAAACCCCAGACTGCAGATATGAACATGGAGGTCACCATTACATATGGTATAGAAGCCATGGACCTGGAGGGGTTACTTAGGGAGTGGATATAGACTGAGAAAGGTCTGGAGAGTGATGTCCACAGCACACCTATGTTAGTAAGGTAGAGAAATTCAGCAAATATAATTCAGTCTTTTCTACTTAGATGAGGCAGTGTAGAGGCTGAGAAGGGAGTGGTGAGTCACCTAGAGGGAGAACCCATGCAGAGAGTTAGTTTTCCAGAAGTCAAGGGAGGAACCAGATTCAAGAATTATCCACGCTGTGGGCTGCTGAGACATAGCCATTGAATGCTAGAATAGGGATCTCTAGTGACACCAACAAATGCTATTCCCAGGGTGTGGTGGGACAAATGCCTCAGCCTGAAGCAAGTTTTGCTGGAGGCTGAAACAGTGAGATGAAGGGGAAGGCAAAGACAATGTAGGCCAGAGAGCAACCATATAATTTATTATCCAACGAGGACACTTTGTGAATGGAAGGAGAAACTGTTTATTATTGTGCTGGTGCCACTGGGGTGCCGTGTGGTCACTCCTGGGGGAAGGTGAGATAGATTTCTCAAGGAAGTCCCTATTTATTTCTACTCTTTGTTTACTTTCTCGAAGCAATTTCTTATATATGACTTACCAATTCTTTTTAGTCCATGGGTAATTCAATTATTTTAATAGACTTTGGTATGGAATATTTGTTCAGAGCTTTTTAATAGTTCTGCTTTGTCCACAAGCAATTTATTTCCGCAAAGAACGAATTGACTCGACAGTTTTGATTTCCCTGTGCACACTTAAAAAAAAATCCAGTGCTTAAATATAGAAGTTTGTGTAATATGAATATGAAACTCGGTTCCCTAGAGTTTTCATTGTTTAATTGAGGTACTTTTTTAGGGATGAGAGATTCATAAGCATGTTCTTTGGTCCTTTGACAAAATAGCTGTTATATATATTGACTGGCTTGTGTTTTGGCTAATGGTGATTTTTTTCTGAATTTTGGTTATTTTAAAAAAGAATTTTGGTTATTTTAAAAAAATGGTACATTAACCCTTAATAACTTGGCTAGTACTATATTTTTTCTATTGTAAACTGTATTTTATCCTAATGTATTTTCATTTAGAGTACTGGTTTCACTTTTTTCCCCCCAAATCTCATACCATATCAATTTTCAAAAAGGGAACCCATTTGTGTTTTTATAAAAATTTATAAATAACTTAGTATTGTTTGCTATTTATATATTGTTTTTCAGATAATAGCAATTAAAAAGAGAGAAAGATGGAATCAACAGTACTTTAAAATAATGTTGGTGTTGATGAGGGCCTCCTATCATTAGCTAGGGCACCATGGTGGTGGTTCTCAACTTGGGTTACTCATTGGACTCTCTTATGGTGCTTGTGAAAAATCAGGATTTGCTGACTCAAGGTGTGGATAATAAAATTAAAACAAAAGGGCGGCGACTGAGGTTCAAAGGAATAGGGCGCAGGCCCCATATGCTGGAGGTGGCAGGTTCAAACCCAGCCCTGGCCAAAAACTGCAAAAAAAAAAAAAAAAAAATCTTGATCCCCTGCTGCAGACTTGCTGAGAGATTACCTTTTTTGAAAAAATCAGTTATTTTTATATATACAGGGAAGTTGAGACCTGCTGCACTCTGTATTCTGTTGGGTAAATTTATCATTTGTGGTTACTGGTGTAAAGTTAAAGTTCAATGTTTTGAAAATTCTCTCCCTCCATCCCTACCTTCCTTCCTTCAGGTTAGTTCTTGTCAGAGCTGGTTAGATTCTCTTTGAAGCCTGTAGGCAGCTAGTTCTAACTGGTGTAAGTGATGAGCAGGACCCTTCACTAGCATGACCGTGCTTGTATGGAACTTGGTGTGGCTCCAGAGTGTGCTGAGGAATGTTTTTAAGTTACTTGCCCCCTTTGTGAAGATTAGTTTATGTAAAACTAGATTTTCTGTAGTTTCGCTTTTCTAGGCACAGGTAAACTCCACCTTCTGGGTACACTGGAGGAGAATTGAGTGAGGGGTATGCTGCCTGTGCCTCTGTGGGGCTCACTCTGCCCTGGGACGTCTCACTCAGCAGACAACCCGGGACCCCTGCTCTGAGGACAAGTGAGGCCTTCACACTTGTCTGCATATTGAATATCATTAAGTCTTAATTTCCTTTTCTTTTTAATTAAAGAAATACATCAACCTTTCACTCATGAGTTACATGATTACATTTTTGAGATCATTGGTTTAGAGATGTGACTAGGTCCACTTGGTACATGTATATAATTTAAATTGCTTTTATTTTCAGAGATCAAAAATAAAAAGAAAATGGTTTTCTTGGGATTTGCTGTTCTGTTGTTCTTATTTTACTTTCTTAATTAAAACAAAATCTTGATAGTGTTTTTTTTTCGTTTGTTTTGTTTTTTAGCTTTATTTCCAAAGTCCAGACACACTTTTGGGCTTCTATTATAAGGGTAAACAATTTTGTCCTATGGAGTAATTTCTAAGTGAATATTTTATGGAATAGCTTTCAGTTCTGTTTTTCTCTCCATGGTCCAGAGCCATTTAAAGAAATAAAAACAGCTTTAGGTTTACAGGAAAATTGAGAAGATACAATAGTGAGTCTCAGATAACCGCCACATGGCATTTTCCCTATGCTAATTTCTGACGTTGGCATGGTATGTTATAGTTAACAAAGCAATACTGATATGTTACAAGCAGTTTATTCTTAGTTCTGTAGTTTATTCAAATTTCTTTAGTTTTTACCTGATGTTCTTTTTCTGTCCCAGGATCCTATCCAGGAGACCACATTACATTCAGTTGTCACATCCCCTTTGGCTGTGGCAGTTTCTTAGACTTCTCTTGTTTTTGGCAACCTTGACAGTTCTGAGGAGTATTGGTAAGATGGATTATAGGATGATCCTCTGTTGGAATTTATCTGATCTTTTCTCCTGTGTAGGCTGGGGTTATGAGTTTTGGGGAGGGAGAGCACAGAGGTACAGGGCTGTTTTCATCACATCATGTAGAGGGTGTCTACTGTCAACATAGTTTATGACCATGGATGTTGACCTTGATCACCACATGGAATTGTACTGTTCACCAGATTTCTCTACTATAAACCCCCCCGCCCCGCCCTTGCTTTTCATACTGTTCGGTTTTTTTTTTTTTGCAGTTTTTGGCCAGGGCTGGGTTTGAACCTGCCACCCCTGGTATATGGGGCTGGTGCCCTACTCCTTGAGCCATAGGAGCCGCCCTTCATACTGTTCTCTTTGCAAGAACTTACCACATGTGACCCACATTCTGCTGTGCGTAGCTGATAGCTGTGCTCTCCCTTCTTTAGGGTGGAGGATTGTATGATTTATTTGGAATTCTTCTGCCTGGAAGGTTTGTCTCTTCTCCACTATTTATTAATCAGTCAGCATGGACTCATGGAAATTTATTTTTATATTTTGGGTTGCAATCCAGTGCCCCTTTATCTTGTACTCAAATTGTTTCATTAGGCCATTGGAGCTCTCTCAGTTGGTTGCTGTGCCACTGAGACGTACTCTTATCAAAGGGAGTATTTTTGTTTGTTTGTTTTGGGGATCTCTTTCCTGGCACTACCTGATGCTCTGGGCTCATCTTCTATATTTCAGATATTTCTTTCCTTAAATATAGAATCTGCTATTTCTCTAAAGAGGCAGAGTTTTTAATTTTTTTTAATGCAGTAGGAGAGAGATAATCATATATAGTAAAAAGAGGTGGGATGCCCCATCTCCTTTCTTAACCTCTGACCTTGCTATTTTTAGCTAGTCCTCCACGTTCAGCCAAAGAGTCTTCTCTTTAGCTCACAGCTAATGATTTGACTTCATTTTTATTTCATAAACTTAAACCTTTGTTACTTAATTCAGAATTTCCATGCAATTTGGGGCATTTTGGTTTTAATGGGTCCATGATTAGGGATTTTTTTATCTTCTATAATTGAACACCTTTGAGGAAGCAGTATAGGACTTTTGACTGAACATTTGAAAGATTAAGACTAGTTGTATTTTTCTTTGTTCTTTCAAAGAGAGTGCATCATACATTTTACAGATAATGAAAAGTTCTATTACCGTGCACCTAACATCCTCCCTGGGCCTGCATTTGTCTTTGAGATTGCCTTAGGACACGTGATTAAAATACCTGTATTCTTTATAACATAATGGAAAAATTCTTCATACTCTTTTTCTTAAATCTTTTTGCATACCCAGGAAAAAGATGTGTGTGACAATTTGAGAAATACTTGAAATAAGACTAAAAATGACATGAAGGCTATGTTAACCAGTTGGATGAAAGTATTTCAATTGTGTATAGAAACAGCACACTGTACCCCATGATAGTATTAATGTACACAGCTATGATTTCTTTTTTTTTTTTTTAAAGAGACTACTGATTTTCTTCTTTGGTTCCCAACTCTAAATTTCTTGAAAGTTAGAGCCAGAGACATTGTCCATAATACAGTATCTGAGAATGATTTGTGGTGAAACGTCTGTGTTGAGATATTCCTGTGGACCGTTTGGGAACCACAGTGCTTCTGTATGCTATAATCATGAGGATTCTGAGTGTAAAAGAAATATCATATTGACTTTATCTAGTTATGATTCTGGAGTAGAAAAGATTAGAAAATGAAGAACTATCAAATCATATTTAAAAAATAAACTAGATTAGGAAAGAATTCAGATCCTATTACCAAAATAATTTTATATACGGAAATAGCCTAACATAAATGTTATGTATAGAAATAGTTGAAGTAGTTAATTCTTGCTAATAATATTAGTAAATCATAACTATACCATACATTTTCATACCGCTTTATTCTTTTCAAAAAAGAAATGCTTTCAGGGTGGTGCCTGTGGCTCAGTGAGTAGGGCGCTGGCCCCATATACCATATACCGAGGGTAGCATATTCAAACCCAGCCCAGCTGAACTGCAACCAAAAATAGCTGGGCATTGTGATGAGTGCCTGTAGTCCTAGCTGCTCGGGAGGCTGAGGCAAGAGAATCACCTACATCCAGGAGTTGGAGGTTGCCATGAGCTGTGTGACACCACAGCACTCTACCAAGGGCAACAAAGTGAGACTCTGTCTCTACAGAAAAAAAAAAGAAAATTAAATGCTTTGGTGGATATAATCTTAGTGAAAGTATTGGTTTAGAGCAGCAGTAATGTGGATAATAATTTTTTCCCCCTATTATCATGTGGCTCTTTGAGCCACAAAAAATACTGAGTAATAGAAAGTAATTTCTTTCATTCATTCTTTCAAGCTTACATGCCATATATAGTTGGATGCCTCCTTTGGCAGGATAGACCTTCCTCAAGAAAAAAGGACCATTGGTTTCTCCAAATTAATTCGCTGCTTGCCAGTAACATCTCATTTCATTTTTTTTTCCCCTTTGAGACAGTCTCACTCTGTTGCCCTGGTTCGTGGTGTCATAGCTCATAGCAACCTCAAAGTCTTCGGCTGAAGCCATCCACCTGCCTCAGCCTCCTGAGTAGCTGGGACTACAGGTGCCTCCTGCTATAACACCCATCTGTTTGTTTTTTTTTTTTTTCTTTAGAGATGGGGGTCTCACTTTTGCTCAGGCTGGTCTCCAACTCCTAAGCTCAGGTGATCCACTCACCTAGCCTCCCAGAGTGCTAGGATTACAGGCATGAGCCACCTTGCCTGGCCCATTAATATCTCTGAGCAGTCACCACGTGGCAGGCTCTGGCTCTCTTATACTGAAGCTTCATGCAGATGGAATGAATGAGTGAGTCATGTTTTACTTCCTGCATTTTGATGCTTGCCTACTTCTCTTTAGAGTCTTCTACAGTTCCTATTTAGGTCAGCTTTACCTTAACCTAGCATGGACCTTGATTACTGCATTTATTAAAATTATGTTTCTTGCTATAAAATCTGGAAATCCAAAATAACAGTGACTTATACAAAAGAGAAGTGTGAGTTTTTATTTCATATCCCCAGTGCCTAGTTCAGGGCTTGACAAATATTGTTTGAAAGAATAAATGCATTGGCCAGCCCTATTAAGCTTCATTACCCACTGCTGAGATGAGAGCTAGTAGGATTTTATGAAAACATAAAGAGTTTTGCACTGGAAAGTTCAAGACAGAAGAGAGAATATGAATGAATGAGAATAAATGTGGAAGTATATACCCACCAGACCCACGCCACTGGGTGGAAGAAAACTTGTACTTTTCTTCCATGAAATCTTGAGATTTTTCCCAAAGGGATTATCTTGCTGAGTTATCAATGTAAGTTTTAGGCGAAAGTAGATGGGCAGAGGATTTGAAAGTTGATATACTGATCAGTATTTCTGTTGTTATTCCTGATTCCCTGTTAACCATTGCAGGATTCTTCAGTATTCTCCACATTAAGGTTATGTTTCTTCGAATGCAAACCTAATATGGTAATAAGCTCAGACCTTGGTAAATAAAGTAGGGGTGCCATAAAACCAGCCAGGCAGAAAGATAGTTGTATCAAAGTAGTGGAGATGTCATACAGGTGAGAATTCATGTCCAGAGCACCCCTGACTGTTTTTACGATGACTTGTCTTTATAATAAACTCCTCAGAAACATAGTAAGGAGACAGATATACTGAATAAAGTAGGTCCTGTTCATATGTGATGTCTTTTACAATTATGGTATGAGAAATTAATCTCTCTGTGTGTTAACAATCTACACTAGGAGTTTTGTATGATTCCAGACTGAAAAATAAGGGGAACTCACTAACGTATATTGTTTCGTTTTTTCTTCTTCTGTAGGGAATTTGAAGTACTGCCTTCTGATTCTTAATCAGCCCCTGGACAAGTATTTTCGTCATCTTTGGAACAAAGGTAATCTTAATTAGCATTTATATTTCTTTGCTTCTTACTTTATTTGGGACTGACTAGCATGACTATTAAGTCCCCCGGGACCTGACTGAACCACAAAAAGGTGGAATTCATGATGAGGTGATTCACTTGTTAAATCAGAAGAGTTCATTATAGCTTCTCTGTTAACCTGAGTTTTAAATTTTAAAATATTAAAGGAGCACAAATATTTTAGGTTTGTATATTGATGGCCACAGCCCTGATCCCCTTAAAGCCAGACTATTCTGCTCTGTGAACTACTATGTGGATATTAATCCTGAATACTCAATAAGTATTTGTTTGAGTGTAAATATTTTTAGCTCCAGAGATAGCAAAAAAGCATCCGCCTGCCTCCTTTGTTACAGCATCCAATAAGAAGATACCTTCAGGGGATCAGATTTGCAAAATTAAAAAGAAGACGTGTTGCTAGTATGTTGGAATCTCTTGGGGTGCTAAAAATATAGTTAGCAAAAGAGAATGTTACAAAAGTGATACTTTTGGGAAGCTTTGTGTAAGAAACAGGCTTTATTAAGTATTTATTTGCATTATTTCTTTCATAGCACTCTAGGCTAGAAAATAATACTAAATATCATTTGCCATTTTGAACTTGTGCTCTTCTTCCATGAAATCTTGAGATTTTTTTTCAAAGTGATTACTTTGCTGAGTTATTGATGTACATTTTAGGGTAACGTAGATGGGCAGAGGACTTGATTCTTGATATATACTGAGCAGTATTTCTGTTGTTATTCCTGATTCCCTGTTAACCGTTGCAGAATTCTTTAGTATTCTCAGCATTAAGGTTATGTTTCGTAGAATGCAGACCTAATGTGTTAATAAGCTCACACCTGTAGACAGAAGTAATTGTGATACTAGAAGGGATAAACCATCACAAATGATGAAGAATTGTCCTTGTCCAATATCATTACGGTGCAGACTCCTGGCGTTCTAACTGCTTTAAGTTAGGCAATTTAAAATTTCACATTATATTATCTTCAAAGTTTGAAAATTATTTAAGCATTAAGTTCTTTCTTAGCCCTTACTAGGAATTGAATGGTTAATTTGTACAGCCATAAGAACTTTTGTGCCATAGTATCTTTAGTGCCTTGTGCCCTGTCTGGCACATAATTTAATATGGTTTTTATTCTTGTAAGTACTAAATAAACTGATTAGGCACATACTTTTTATTTGAATTTACTGGATCAGGTTTTATATTGTTTGGAGAATGTTTTTTTATTACAGACATTATAGAGATTAAATTACCTTTGATAAGAATTCTTAGAAACCTTGAATATTCAAAGCTGCATACCAAGAGATCTCTTATATTTTGGCCATTTAAGAGGCCTATTTTGTACGTAGTGAGAAATGATGTAGATTTTTTGAGCTGTCTGAAATTCCTCATTAGTTTTTCTGCAGTGAATTAGGTATTTTTAAAATTTTTATTTTCATTAAAACTTTTTTTTAGAGACAAGGTCTCCCTCTGTTGTCCAGGCTGGAGTGCGTCCACAGATGATAGCTCCCTGTGACCTTGAACAGCTGGCCTCAGGCGATCCTTCTGCCCCAGCCTCCCACAGTGCTGGGATTATAATCATGAGGCACCACACTCAGTTTGAATTATATTTGAAAAGAGTCTCATACCTCACTTATACCATTTGATCATATGATTTGCATAACATGATCAGTCTGTACATGGAGGTCAGTCTGTACAGGCAAGGACTAAATGTGTCTGTAATGTCAGGTACATGGAAATGCCTACTTTATTCACATTTGCAAAATAACTTTTTTTAGGTGATTAAAATGTTAAGTTCTTTGAAATATACTTCTAGGATAATTCCTGGCTTTCTGGAGCCTTTCACTATTCTTATGAAGTCTTTGACCATTCTTAAGAAGTAGGTCTGTTAATAAATACTGAGGAGTAGGGCTTGTGAAGATCCTAGAGAAGCTGCGCTTTTATGTTGCTAGTGGCCTCTTTTGTGTTGCTTTTCTTCCAACTAAGGGCAAAAAAGTAGGGAAGGTTTGCATTTGTGATGTTGATTTTAACATAGCACAGAGGCTGAGGAAAGTATAGGGCAGTGATGTGAGTCTGGGAAAGGAGAAGGTTTTGTGGCTTGGGGTATTGGCAAATAAGAAATGGCTCTAGTCTGCAGTCTGCCACCTTTCAGCTCAGATGCCCAACGTTTTCTGTAACTTCTTTTCTGTAATTGAAGATTTGTGAGGAGTGGAAATCTAGGAGTGGAGCTGTCAAAAGGGATGAAAGCTCAGCCTCAAAATGCAGAGAAATTCCAAGGGTGTTGCATAGCACATAAGACTCTGGCAGAAAACTGACAATTTCACTTTATGCTGAGGACTTCTGTTAAGTAGCTAATTTCCTAAGATTCGTTTCCAGGGGAAGACTAAATGGAAGGTTTTTCTTTTTGTTGTTTGTCTGTTTTAGTTTCTTTCTGCAATGTTTAGGTGGCATAAATTTTAAAATTTTAAGTGCCCAAGAAAAGGGGTTCAAGGAAAATTAAATCATTTTAGTATATTTTCCCTTTTATCACCCATGAAGTATTTATGATTTTCGTGGTTATGGTCTTGGAATATATAAATGTTCCAACATTTTGTAGATTTGTTTTGTTAATAAAATAAGTACTTTGGTAGGTTAGTAGTGCTGAGGCCATGGGGTTTCCCTTGGCCCTCTGCCCTCTGAAATTTCATTGAAAAATTAAACTCATAAAAAGGAAGTTTAATTAGAGAAAAGGTATACAGATTGATTTAATGTGTACACAGTTGCCTTCAGAATGAAGACCCAACCCGCCAGTGGGGTCCAGAAACTTACCTTAAGGTTACAGAGAGAATGGAGGCTTGGTTTCTAGGAAAACAGGTGATGGGATGGGGGACAAGAGGAATTCTACTTAGGGGAAGGAGGTGAACAGTAGGGAAAATTTGAAAGTCTTGAAGATCATACAATGTCTGGGGCAAAGTCTGTTGGGCCTGCCGAGCAGACAATGGCTTGTGATGAAAGTCTGTCCAAGTTCATTGACAAATACTAATCTTCTTTCCTGTGATATGGGTTCAGAAAATGAAAACTCAGGCAAGGGGCTGCAAGTAATTCTTTTCTTCATTGGTATGTTCTGGACCTTAGGAATTTCAGAGAACAACTTTATCCAGTGCTTTGGGAGAGATGGTGGGGGTGTATACTGGACCCCAACCTGGGACAGTGTTCAGCAAGGGAGATGGGGAAATCACGAAACCTAGACTAAACTAGTGCGTAAAACCAGAAGCCTGTAAGGGCATACGCTGTTTCATGTGCCTGGGGGCATCATGAGGACAGTGCAGCACCTGTCCTGTTTCCTGGAGCCTTTTTATTGGGTACAGAACAGAACATACGTGCAAGGATGTACTATTAGCAGTCAAGGTTAAGAATGAGAGAGGGGAGATTACAGCCACCAGGAAGATTGGGTAAAGGGTAATCAGGGACATAGTGTAATGGGACATCTGAAGTAGCCAGATAGTAGTGCAACCGGAAGAGGGGGTGGAGAGCAAGTCTCATGTCCTCAGACAGACATCTCAGCTTCTCTAGCCTAAGCTACTCGGTGATGGTCTCAGCTGCCTGCACTGCTGATTTCCCCATGCAGGGAAAGTCAGGTAGACATTCCCCTGACTGGACACCTTACCCTGAGTTGGAAGGTCTGTGAGGACTTCAGCCTGTCCACCTCCCACAGGAGAGGAGGAAGTCAGAGGGTCCCTGAGGCTTCCGCATGTCAAAATGCCTTATTTGAGGGTATTGGTTTCTGAGCCCCAGCAGTAGGTAGATAGAAAAATGGATGGAAATATAGTTTAGCAGTTAACTTTTCTGTAGTTATCATGGGGTTATCAATGTTTTTGAATGGATATTGACCTCACATTTATGAACCTGTTCTTGTTTTGTTTTGTTTTGTTTTGTTTTGAGTCAGACTCATTTCGGTAAGTATCTTTCTCAATCTGAAATATGTGAATATGTGATAAGTGACAAAATAGGGATATCTGTGTTAGAAGACTTTGCTTATTTCTTGTAGATTATCCTCAGTTGGGGTTACAAAGCTACTGGAGTTCTCCAAGTTAGTAGTATAGATCTCTGAGCTACATAAAATTAAAAAATGAAAAATAGACCTAACAGCCATATATTTACTGGAAATAAATTTATATTTTATGACTGTGTATCAGATGTCTAGTTCAGCTTCTTAATCATGTTCTCATTGTTAGCTTGAGTTCACCGCTTTCCCCTGCCTTTCCACATGATCCACAGAACAGTGGTGACCCTGATAATTAGATTATAGGTAGACAATCAGATTAAGCCAGGTGCTTATCTACAGTGTGAGAATTTTTTTTCTCTGATAAGGAATTATTTTCTTTAACTTGTCTTCTTCTCCCCCCACCCCCCCCACCCCCGTTCTCTGATAACCGCCCTTATGATCACCCAGGGTATATGTAGCATAGCCTGGTTTATTCCTAATGAAATGAAGTCATAAAGAATTTGACAATTAAGTGGGTTTTGCAGATTAGATGGAGGCTCAGGTAGCATTCATGAATTGAAATATAAGCAGAGTGTTTGTTTTTATAACACCATCATGTTCCCTTCTGTTCCATGTGGAGTTAACTGATACTTATTGAGGCCCTTCACTCTCAGGCATGGGACTAGTAGCTGTGATGCCCTTGCGGGCTGTTGATTATGGCTGGGATTGAGAGTCAGAGCTTCACAGGTGCGGCCAGCCAGAGGCTCTGTCCAGGTCACAGTCTTTGGAATCAACTTGCTGTGTCTGTGTTTCTTAAGAGCAGATATAATAGTTGGTTAATTGACTCTACTTTATTCATGTCCTTATGCTTTTCCTTTTTGCTTTAAAACAAGAACTCCTTACCTAAATAAAGGAGTTTTTAATAGACTAAATAGAATTGCTCCACTAATTATACTAATCTTGTGCTAGTGATTAGTATTGCCATTAAATTTAAGTTTTAAGTGAAGTAGAAATCTGCTATAAAGCACCTTGCTTTAATAGTCTTGTTGTACCAAACCCTTACTTTCCTAAATTATGCTCCCTAGGACTCGGTGTAAGCTAAGAATCTTTTCACCTGAGTATTTGAAGTTAAACTCAACCAACATTAGCAAACTTTATACTGCGTGAGGTTTTTTTTTTCTTTCCTTTTTCATTCCTATTTCCCTATTTAGTGGGGCATACCTCACTTCTGGTATCCAAGGTGTTTATTCTCATTGAAATGGAGAAATTAGATACTTGCCATTTTTATGTGTACATTAGGTGAATTGAGTTTTGTACTTTAATATATTTGCTATCAATCAATATCTTTCTCCTTATTTATTTGAATTTGTCCTCTTAGAAGAATTTTAAGGAAAACATATTGTTTTGATAATTACTTTGAAATTTCAAAGTCACTTTAGAGTGATTCCTTAATTACTTAATCCCTTGGGCCTTTTTTTTTCTTTTAAATAATATCTTTCCAACATAATTTTTTTTCCCCTGTGGCCTCATCTCCACTGCTGCCCTGTCCTATGTATTTAATATTTAATTCAATAAAACTGCCATTTATTTTTTTCTGTATGAAATGGGCTTTTGTTTATTTGTGCTGTAGACTTCCACTCATCTGGTAAGGTCCCACTCAAATGCCCCTCTTGTGAAGATTTCCTGAGCTTCCTCAGGTAGAGACAGATTTTCTCAGATGTCACCTCTTCTCTCCTTGAGGATGAACTTCAGGGGAATGGATACAAAGCTCGTTTCAAAGCCAGAAAATGCTTAAAAGTTGTTGGTGTTTTCCTCTTATTTCCTATAAGACTAGCCTAAAAACTATTATAGGTCATCCTGACAATTGCTGAAGGTCAATGGCCAGCTCTGATGCACTGAGGTCCTGGAAAGCCTTTTGTGCTGAGTGAAGCAGCTGGCAGGTGGCTCAGGCTTGCTGGCACCCTCCTGCACATGCTTTTTCTCTTTGATTCCCCCCAGATTCCTCTCTGATCCTCAGTGTAGGTTGGGTCTCTTTTCTACCCCTGCCAAACTTGAGCTCTGTCTCTCATTTTCTTCTCTGCTCTGTGACTTCCTGAAGTTTATTTGGTATTTTCTAGTACAACCAATCAGAAGTGGTGTTTTTGTTAAGCTTTCCTGTTTTCCTTAATGGCTCGTGTGCAAAAATGTATTTTGTCTCTTAGTTTTATGCCTTTGACTGTTGAGATGCCAACAAATGTGTCATTTGACTATGTCTCTTTCGTTCATTAAAGTATTATGGCAGGGTGCATCTTTTATTTCTAGAAAGACACATAATTATGCAAGTAAGGGATACCCTTGCCACCTGGCATTATTGTCTGAAGAGATTAGTCATGTATTAGGTCTTTTCTATGAAATAACTCCTTTCTGAGAACTGTAGATTCACCTTTTTTGTGAACATAAATTCTTCGGTTTTTCCTTAGGTTCCCATGTTTAATCATAGAATGTATGTGCATTATAAAAGTTAAAACATGGTTTATAATAAAAAGTCAGTCTCCACTATTTGTAATTCCCTTTTTTATCTAGGTTTTAGGCTTTTGTTTTTTCTTTTTAATTATTTCCTGTGAAATTATTTTTATACATAATTTTTACTTGTTCTGGTAATAGATTAAAAGCTAAGACTGAGTAGGAACATGCCCCAATGATGATGGTGGTTAGTGCTTCATGGCCATCAGTGTGACATTTCACCTGCCTGTTTCAACTCATTCTTCAGGCCACTTAGTCTGTGTCCTGCTGGTAGCCCAGTTTTTAATGTATCCAGAAAATGGCTTCCAAGTTTATAGAGCTACTCACATTTACGTTTCTTTTTAAGTATTCAATAGTTCATGTGTATTTTTTCAGCATTTGCTCCATGTTCAATTTATTTGCACACGTATGTGCATTTACATGCAAGCTTACTCTTTAATCTTTTGCCTGGTATGAGGCTTCGGTGAAGTGAGCCTGCTGTGTGAATAATTTAAGGAGTTTAAGCACATTATTAAAACTTGTCCCTGCTAGGCAGACAAAGCAGTATTCTTGGTGGTACTTTGAAATTTCTTTCTCTAGTGAAAGAGAACTCACTAGAGAATCCATTTCTCTAGTGAAAGAAATTAAAATTAAACAAACAGACAAACAACAACAAAAAAAAAAGCAAAGAATTTCATCTCCATACTCAACTGATACAGACTGCTACATAAAGCTAGGAAACATAAGTAGAACCTCCAAATAAACCATTGACTCAGTTATCTAGAGGTGAGTCAACATTTTTCATTCTCTTTTTACCGTTCTTTATCAGGGGTCCTCAAACTTTTTAAGCAGGAGGCCAATTCACTGTCCCGCAGACCGTTGTAGGGCTGGACTGCAGGCCCTGGGACAAGTTGGCTGCTAAGCAGGACAGGCAGCGGTGGCAAAAACACCTGGTGGGCCGGATAAATGTCCTAGGCGGGCCCAGTTTGAGGATGCCTGCTTTAGATGGTGTGGTGGTGTGCTCTCAGTCAAAATGCTTTGGTCTTAAATGGCCTTTCCTAAAACACAGATAGTTTCCTTTTTCACAACTCCTTCCTTTCCCCCAAATTTATTTGTTATGAAGAAATGAAGGTCTCTGTATAGGGGGGTGAGTTTTCTCCATTTCAGCTGTAATGTACAGTTTTTCCGTTAGTGTGAGAGATTTTTGAAAGTGCAGGCTTGTGGAGGCAGTCAGGGAAGCATGGCGGAGCTCCCCTTCATTGGCTTTGACACTGTATGGTGTATAGGAATATATGGAGACATACGGTTTTGCCCTGACCTTCCTTGAAACTCTGTATCATGCTGTGTGTCCCATAAATATCAGTGTCTTCATGTATATTTAAGTTATTACCCCACATTGATTGATGTTCCTTCTCTTACAATACTTATAAGGTTCAATCCATTTAAAAGTTTATTTTTAAGATCATGCCATTTAATTGAATACAGATGAATTAAAGAACATTTCCACTGGTTAATATTTGAGTATAATGATAGATTAAAAAATACCTTGAACTTGTTTTGTGGTACGAGTTCTCCGGGGAAGCTGAGCTTTTCTGAGTGTTTATTACAGGTTTACAGTAATAGCTGCTTTGGCATCTTTGGAAAGAAGTCTCTACTGGAAAGCAGACAGATAGAGAGAGGGCGTGACGTGTTCTTTCCCATTTCCCTGGGAGACAGACATTTGAGGACAAGTCTGTCTATGGTTAGAGTTTGCAGGTGATATTTGGAACAAACTGAATGGGTGACATGAGGAAACCCTGGGGTGAAACATTTAGCTAGTAGGAAAAGACCTGTAGGGAGAGGAAACATTCTGTTTCTGAACTTGTTGAACAGAACTGAACAGTGTGAACTCTTTCATTTGTCTCAAAGGTGGGAAACTTTTTCAGGTGGGAAGGCTGCATTAATTTAGCTGTAATCAGATAAGGCTGCAGTCAGGAAACTTCAAATGGATATACTTCAAAACGCATGAATGTATAAAAATGTAGCTACTATGTACTTAATTTCAAACAAAGAGAACTATTTGTTAATTTTAACATTAAATAAATTTTTGTTGGAAAACACTTGAATGTTTGAATGTTACATCATGGGGGTCCCCAGTGTCCATTGATCCTTGAGAATGGGTATTAGTCATTTGTGGCTTTAACGGCGTCTTGATTTGGATTAGGGAGGAGAATCTAAATTCATAGCAATAAAGGGTTGAAAAGCAAGAAAGCCCTTTTCTGGGCATGTTGCTGAGGGCATGGCGATTCTACTGCATTTTCCCATATTTTAGTTTGATCTTTATTAGCATTAAACAATGACTTTAAAATGTTATCTACTAAGAGCTCCATAAATTCCATCTACAGTTTCTAGATATCCTGGTGATAGCAACTGGGTGAGGCCAAAATGCTGATTTGAGTGTGGTGTCATGATTCTCCAAATCAGTGAAGCTTTTATTGTATTCTCTAATTACTAATAGGTCTATACCAGCTGCGTGTTTTTCAAATGATTGTGTATCTCATCCCGCTCATCACTGACCTTTGCTAACTAGGGAAGATATTCATCTAAAATTTCCTTTGGAAGAAGTGTTTTGGAAAGAAATAGCTTTTTTTTTTTTTTCAAAATGCTTGGATTTTTTTGGTCACCGATCATATACACTTAATACCTTGCAAAGAAATATTCAAGTCATTTTGATTTGACATGATATACGGAAATGCTGCATTCCTATAGCAATTTTCCTTTAATAATTTATATTGCTGATTCTGTTCTTCATAAAATTTAACTGTTTTTGCAGAGGTAAAATTTTGGCTGATACCTGTCCCTGTAGGAACCAACACACCTTAGAATGAAAGGGCAAGTCCACACTACCTACCTCAGGGTTTAACTTCAGACTGTTAGGAAACTGACAGTGCCCTGTCGCATTTGTACCAATACAGGTAACAGTACTTATAACTTGTTGCAAGTATCACTTAAAATAGTAATTTCAGCGCAGAGATTTTGCTGACACAAGATACAATGAAAAGACATGAGAGCATCTGGAACTGTTAGTACATTTTTTAATCCGTGCAATAAACCTTTCTTGTTTTTCTGTCCTGGAAAGTGCACTGTTTGTACATTCACTCATTACATTTACCACATTTGCTTCAACTTCATGACATTTTATCTTGAAAGTTGTTGAAGATCTCTATTGTTATGCTCATAAGAGTGCCCAAAGCAAATAACTCTTCTTAGCAACAATTTCTTTTGTTATGACCCAAATTGTAACAGAGGGAATGACCTGGAATAAAAACGGGGGAGGGGCAAAAATATTTTGTTTCTTTAAAACTTCTCCAAGGAACTGAGACCTACATCCCTGCCTTAGGATGCCTTGGGATGTGGTTGTAGGGGCAGGGGAATGCCTTACGCTCTTTGTGCTAGAGGAGATGGGCAGCTGAAATGTCTGATGGCCTGGTGGGCAGAGGTCTTCGTGGGCCTCCAGGTGGGCAGAGGTCATGGCAGAGATGAGACAATCACAATCATTAACTGCAGTTAAACAAAACTAACCTAGAACTGAGGGCCCTCTCTCTCTCTCTTTCTTTTTTTTTTTAGAGACAGTCTCACTTTATCGCCCTTGGTACAGTAGTACTGTGGCATCACAGCTCACAGTAACCTCCCGCTCTTGGGCTTAGCTGGGAATACAGGTGCCTGCCACAACACCCAGCTATTTTTTGTTGTTGTTGTTGCAGTTTGGCTAGGGCCAGTTTCGAACCCGCCACTCTTGGTATATGGGGCCGGCACCCCACTCACTTAGCCACAGGTGCTGCCACTTCTGCTTATGTACAGGAAATTTGGACTTTAAGATGAAAGTCCTCTATTTTTCCTCCTTATCGGTAATAAACTTCTCTTTCTTTCTCCTCAACTACTTGTCCTCAATCTTCTGATGCCACTTTTTGGACAAGTGCCTAGTTTTCAGTAACAATGAGGCATAACACCTGTGCCCAGTCGGGAGTATCCGTTGATTCATCCAAAGGGATTGAATACCATACATATTTTCCTTTTGAGGTCTTGCATGAAATTTGTCTGTTATATTGAAGGCTGATGCATGCGGCTGATCAGTTATGGTTCTCTTTGAAAGAGGCAGTTATTTGTACTGTGAAGCCTTATCAGCCTCTAAGCATCCTACAGATTCCACACTGCATCTTTCACAGTCTCTGCATCACTGCACGGCTTCTCTTTTTTCCTGAGCAGATAAGTCACTATATAAGTTACTTCAGTCTCTTATTGTTGCTTGAAAGAATTGTCTGTACTTTTGCTTTTCATCTTTTAATTTTTGCAGTACAACGTTTCATGCCTCTCCTCTACTTTGAAATGTTTGTGGTCCTTAAGAGTGTTATAATGCAGGTGAGCATTGAATTTCTTTCATGTTGATACTGCAGTATCACAAAGCAAGCAAATCATCTTATCTTTAGCAGAAACAAGACAATATTACAATTCCCAATCCTCAGAAAACAAAATGTTTTCTTCTTTCGGTGTTCTCTTAGTTTTCTTTGACATAATGGGCTGTTAAGCAAAGATAATTAAAAAATATTGTTGAGCTGTGCAACTATTCACAAATTCCATGTCGGACAGAAACAGTACACTGCTGTCAAAACCTGATCACAGTCTGGTGTACTTGACCCCCATGAACTCTTGCCAGCCAGCCTATTGTGGCAGGGGCACCAGTCAGGTGGGGAAGTTAGAACTAAATCATGTGAATAGCAGCCATTAATTTATCTCTAAAGTCCTAATTTTGCCAGTCAATCTGGGAGGATTATTTCACTGAAACTTGTTTTATGTTTTGGTATTTTAAATAAGTTCATTTTAAAAATAAAAATATAACAGATGAACCAAAATGTATTAATAAAAATGAAAGGTTTGTTCTCTGTAATTGGATTTAGGTCAAAAGGCCACACTTAAGGATCTATAAGGCCACCTGTGGCTTTCAGGATCCCCACCCTTAGTTTATCTAGTGATAGGGTCTCTGTGGAGTGAAATTGTGAAACTTTTAAGCAAGAATTCTTTGCTGTTTAAGTAGTTATCATTAGCATGGCTTTAGGGATTTGCTGTCTTAGTCTGTTTTGTTTTGAAATGAAGGAATGCAGCTGGGTAATTTATGAAGAAAGGCATTTGCTTGGCCCACGGTTCTGCAGGCTGTGTGAAAAGTGCAGTGCCAGCCTGTGCTTCTGATGAGGGCCTCAGGCTGCTCTCCCTGCTGCAGAAGGTGAAGGGGAATTGCTGTGTGCAGAGATCACACAGGCCGGGAGGAAATAAGAGAGAGAGGAGGGGAGTGCCAGACTATGTTTAATGACCAGCTCTCTGTTACTCCCCTCCTCTCCTGGGGGAGGGGTGCACTCCCACAGATCAAGACAGCTCCCATTAGGTGCCACCTCCAACAAGGGCGGTGGTGTCATATGTCAGCATGAGGTTTGGGGACACACATCCAAGCTATAGCAGCTGGTTAACAGTGTATGAATAGGTAGAATATCAGGTGCATTTTTGTCATTTAAATCCATCCAGGCAAAGACCCAGGAGATCCCTTCAGATGGGAGAACACTAGGCCTCAGGCTGTCTGAGTTTGAGTTAGGATGATCCGTGAGGCATCTGTCCCAGTAGCGAGTAGATTAGTCATTGGACTGAAGAATTCTGTGATAGTGTAGCAGTTAGGCTTATCTCAGTTTTCTTAAACTACCAAATTAACACTGTTGTGTCCTTTTCAGTGTTCAGCATTTCACAGAACTTTATGCTTACAGCACATTTAAGTGAACATTGAACAAAATCTGATGAGCAATTTACATACTTGGTTCAGGTCCACTGAGCAAAACAGTTATGGATAAGCTGTAGTAGCTATAAATAAGGCTGGCAGAAAAGATGCATCCTAGTTGCAAAATAACTAAACTAGGGAACTAAAAAAACGATCATTTAAATATATAAGACATTTGAATATATCAGTGGCACAGAATAAAATACTTAACTGTTTGATAGGAAGTTAGGGACGTGTTCTCCTATGCCCATCCCTGAGGTGACGACTCATTTCTATCAAAATAAAACTTTAATAATTATATACAAATATAGTGAGATTTTAAGGAGCCCTGTGTTACTTTCTTTCCCAGGATTCCCTCAGATAAGATAGGCTGACTTAATCTTTACATTCAGTGTCATATTTCTGTATCACAATTAATCAGATTTCTTTCCTTTTATTTTTTATCGGCTTCATGCATATACTTCTTACCTTTTTGTTTTTGGAAACAGAATCTCACTCTGTCACCCTGGTGGAGTGCTATGGCATCATTGTAGATGATAGCAACCTCAAACTCCTAGGTTCAAGTGATCCTCCTGGTCTAGCCTCCCAAATAGTTTGGACGACAGGTGTGTGCCACCACACCTAGCTAGTTTTTTCTATTTTTAGTAGAGATGGGGGTCTCACTATTGCTCAGGCTGGTCTTGAACTGCTGCGCTCAAGCAATCCATCCACCATGGCCTCTCAGGGTGCTAGGATTACAGGCACGAGCCACTCTGCCTGGTCATCATTTTTTTCAATAAGTAACTATCACAGTCAGAATTTATATCTCTCAAATGTGTTGATTAATCTGTTAACTTATTCAGCATTTGCCATTCAACTAATAACTATTATGCACCCACTAAATGCAATAGTAGTTAGCACAGAGAGAGTGCGTACCATGTGCCAGATAGTGGTGTAAGAGCTTTGCACATTTAACTCACCTAATACTTTATCAATCCTGTGAGAGAAATAGTATTATTGTCCCCATTTTAGAGATGTGTGGACTAGGGCACTGATAGTTTAAATGACATTTGTGTTCACACTTCTAGCAAATGGAAAAGGGTGGGATTAAAGTCAAGCAGATGATTCAGACAGCATAAGTATTTGTGAAACACGTGCCAGGTCTGTTTAGTGACTTAACATCTCCGTTAAGGTTCATGTGATGAGTAAAACTTAGGATGTAGCTAGGAGGTAGGTAAACTTTTTCTGTTAAGGGCCAGGTAGTGGATAATTTAGACTCTGCAGCACATATGGTCTTTGTCACAACCCTTCAACTCTGCTGTTGTTGTTCTATGCAGCCATAGAAAATATAATATACAGTGGAACCTCTGTGAGGTGACCACCCAACAAACTGGTTAACATACGGAGGTGGCATCATAAGGAACTTCCACTGAATACATGTGGTGTGTATCCAGTCGATGAAAATTAGGTCAGTGTAGGGAGGTGGTCAGCTGTGGAGTTCTGCTGTATGATAGAATCAGCGTGGCTGTGTTCCAAAAACATTCATTTGCAAAAACAGGCTGAGGGCTGGATTTGGCCCGCAGTCCATGGTTTTCTGATCCGTTCTAGTGCCAGCCTGTGCTTCCTATCTTGGGTTGGATGTCCTTCTGGAAAGTTGTTTCATCTTCAGGGTCTCCAGATCAATACATTCCTCCATCTGGCTGTGGGTTTCTGACTATCTGCTTCCCGTTTTCTCAGGCTTACGGTTTCTGCTCTCTGCTTTTCTTAGTGCATTCAGATACTTGGCCTGTGCCAGTTTTCACAGCATATTGGTTGCTTTCTGCTTCCGTTCCCAAGTTGATTTTAGTGGTAACATTATTGCTTCTCCGTCTTTTCTAGCGTCTGAATAGACAGCCTGCATGGTCACCCTTTGTTTGTGAAAGACATTTTATTGACTTCAGAAAACAGTGGAAATACCTCTTATATGATATATTAATTTGATAAAATTAGAATTTAGGAAAAACATGTTGAACACCTGAAACAGATCTATAGAACAAAAATATGAACTAGATAAAGTGCAGATTTAAATAACTATGGCTATTTTGAACATCCATGTATTGCACTTTATATAGATGAGAAGAATTGGCTTATTCTTATAAAACATCAGTTAGAAAGAGTCATTGACTTAGTCCGGCATCATCAGAAAGTTTAGTTTTGGTTCTCTGTAGGTCCTTGCACATTAAGGCCACGCTGATCCTTAGTGTGATGTGGCCTGTTTGTACAGCCCCAGTCCACTAGCGTTGTAGACAGAGTTCACTACTGCAGTCTCAGTGAAACTACCATTTAGGACTACATATAATCACCCAGGGAAATGAGCATGTTTTAGATGTGCACAATGGGAGCTTTTAGACAAACACTTACATGTTTTGATGAAGATGGGTTGGTATCATGCTTTGGCTTCTTTATTTTGTTTTTATAGTTTAGTGTTTTTGACATAGGAACAGACATGTAGTCTAATACACATATTTAAGATTTGTTACTTCCTTAAAGTGTCTTCACTAGAAAATAGCTTACCATGTTAATATAAATATAAATATGAACACTTGAGTTTTGTGAAGTGAAAAATCGCAGGATTTTTCTTGGTGGAAAAAAAATTTACCACACTATCCCAGAATGGAAAATAAAATGGCAGTGAAATCAGCCAAGATACGCTTGTCAAACCTTGTATTTTTTTTCAAAAGTTACTTGTCTCTCTCCCCCTCTCCTTTTTTGAATTTTTATATAGCTTAGATGGTGAAATGGATAAATATCAGTGGTGGTTGTTATTTCCTCTCCCAGATGATATAGATTAAGTAATGTAAGAAAGAATTTAGCATTATAAAATATTTTATTTTGAGACTTTTTGCCATTAAGTTGGAATTAGTCTACCCTTGTATAAATGGTCTGTGTGTAAAACACATCCCAAAGTTATAGTAGAAGCTAATAGCAAATAATAGAATCTTCTAGGATATTTTAGGTTTTGAAATTATGAATCTGGCACTAATGGAAATTGTTCTGGGATTTTACTTTGACCATCCAAAATGCACCTCCCTCTTTAAAAAAGAGCTTTTAAAGCACAGAAGTATTTTGATTTATCCAGTAATGTAGTGTAGCTTCGAGAAGTTCTTGGGAGTCCAAAGAGGAGATAGTAGAGGATAAACAAGGCAATTTTCAGTTGCCAACTTTTGGTTACATTAAAAAATAGCTGGATAATACTGTATTTAAAATAGATTTCTCATTATCAGCCTGGATCATTCCTTGGACAAATGTTTACTGAGTCACTTGTAACTACTTCCAGATCCCAGCCTGTCTTCTTGCTTTATGATTACTTTATGCACCTTGTGTGTAATGATGCATTTGGTTGTTGAGGGCCGGGGGTCCCGGTTCCCCAACCCTTCTTGACCTAGTTTGGTTACTCGGTGGAACTAGAAAGCTCAACCAAGGTATGCCGAATAGAAAGTGAATGTATGTAAAACTGGGCAGCACAGGCAGCATGAGTGGAAAGCAAAGTAACTTGGGACAGGTTTTAATGTAACAAAGAGAAATTTTATTCAAGAATGAAGAGAAAGCTTAGAGCAGTTCCAAAGAGAGTTGGAAGTAGGTCCCTCTCACCAGTGAGAAGAAAGAGAGACCGAGAGGCAAAGGCAGTGCAGATATAAATGTCCTCTTTTCTTCATATGAAATTGTTCCTGACTCTTTCATTGGCCTCTCTGCACCTCTGGGCATTATTGTCCTTTTCTTTTGGCCATTGATTATTGTCTTTTTCTGTTGGTCATCGAATACCTCAGTTCCATCACCTACACATTCTTTCCCCCTTGTTGATGAGCTTTGCTGAGTGCTGATCTAACTGTTGATATTTCTACAGGCCCTCCCTGCTTCCTTACTCTGAAGGCCAGGCCATCCTCCCATCTCCCTGGGAGCCCCTTTCTCTGTGTCCCTTTTCGTTAGTGATTTCAGTGTTTTCCCTGTGGTCTCAGTTGTTCATTGTGTGTTCTTTACACTCAGTAGTATATAGGATACTACGGAAACAGCAACAGGGATTTCATCTTTGAACTGCTTGGAAATAGTCTGGGTTTGTCATCTCAGGGAGAAGGAAAAAAAGATATATATAAATTGAAATTTAGAGCCATATGGATATGGATTCATCAAAAGCAAAGTTGGGATCTTCAGACACATAAGTATGCCAACCTAAACAACCATATTTATTTAACCCAATAGCTTTGATTGGTTTCAATTATCCATATGGCTTATCCAGGTCCATATGCTTCAGTTTTCCAAATTGTCCTTTGTTTTGACTCTGTAAGCAGGTCTTTTAGTTTTTTAAATTTTATTAATTTTAATTATTGTTGAATCTAAAACCTTCATAAGAAAGTATACATTCAGTCATAGCATTCAGTAGATCTGTGAGTACCGTGTTCTACAACTCTTGCTGGCTGAGTAAAATACCATTTCTTATTGTTGGAAATGAGACAGGAATGTTTTACAATATTAAAAAGAGAATGCTGTTTCTAGTTTTTATGGGAAATTTTTAGGAGAGGCCTCCCTAATAACTTCCATATGATTTGTCCTCTTTTATATCTTGTCTTATAGAACAAAGCAAAAATATTACACACTAATGCCATAGATAAGTTTAAACTAGTTATTTCCCCCCCACCCCCATTGATAGCAGAATTGTTTGCATGTTTTAATAACCTGCTACTATTTTCTTGGAGAGGTAAATTATTGTTATTTTCAAAGTATAAAAAACCTGGTCTTATTTTCTTTCTAGTTTTAAAGAAGCAACACTTCTTTGCAGGGGAAACAAATAGGAAGCGTATGTAAATCTTTCTTTAAAATAGAAAGCAATCTTTTAATATTTAACAGTATTAAAAGCTCTTGTTGCAGTTTTTTAGTTGGGAATGGTTTTGAGGTTCTACTTGTGGAAAATGATTTTTATATCATGTCTGTGACATCTGTTGTATTTCCATAAGAATGCAGCTATGAACTACTGTAGCAGAGTAGAATCCTGAGCTTTTCACAGTAATTGGAGGCATTCTTCCTCTTTCTTATTCATTCAGTTTAAGAAAAGTTGGAGGCTGTGGTATGAATCTTTGTGCTTTATTCTGTATTAGGCACATCTGGCGTTTAAGCTTCTGGCTTCCAGTGGAAGGAAGATTAGGTGATAACAACACTTGTATTCCGAGTTATGAGGAGTCTTTTAAAAGTTATAAATCATTAAATGTCAAACTCTCAATTGGTATAAAAAAACGTGGTAAAGATTCTATCCATTGTCTTATACATAGTATTTATTCTATCTCTGCACTAATGAGACTTCCTGTTCTATTATTGACCTTGATTCTTGATCTTTTACCTTTAAATGGGATTTCATTTATATTTTATGTATATTGCTTAAGGATTGGTCACTATTTTTTATGAAGATTTTGATCCTTGTTAAACCTTTGTATAAGCAAACTGGAAGTGATTATGTATTAACGAGTATTTCTATTTCAGCATATTGTCAGTAACAACTTTTTAGTAGTGCGACTTTATTATTTAATGTAAAATTTACTTTACCTTTTTGGTGAACATTTTGTATCCCTTTTGAATAATCTGACTCTATCATACCATGTTGATCCTTGTCTTTCTCCCATTTTTTATTTGAAAATTAAACTAATTATAATTTCATCTGTCTTTAAGTTTTAAAACAAAATTAAAAGCTAATTATTAATTACTAAACATGAGTAGTGTCACTTAAATAAATTTAAGGAGCAGGTCAAATAAAATTTTAAGTGGTTAAACTTCTGTTTTTTAAATTTAAGGAGCAGGTCAAATAAAATTTTAAGTGGTTAAGCTTCTGTTTTTTCAGTTTAATGAATGATAGCTGCATAATTCTGTAACTTACTTTAAGGCAAACTTTTAGCAAATATGTCAGCAAAATGAGGGAGAAATAATTATAGAGATTAATTACAGGTTATTTACAAATGTGGAAGGAAGAAATTATAAAATTGAATTAACTTTTAATTGCATACAAGAATATTTATTGTTGAGCTTTCTGTCATTTTGCTGTCTTTTTCTGTCTTAAATCATAATTTTTAAAGTGTTTGGAGTTGTAAAGAGCATTCATGTTTAAAAAAACTCCCATATTAGTGGAAATGAATGTGACCCCAGGTTGAGATTTCCCAGTGAAGGATGTCAGTATTTCCCTAAGATGTTGGGAGACGCTTTGATGTCGTCCTGGAGCTTAGAGTCCCTCCTCACCCCCACTGAGGACTTGATCCATACCCTCTCCTTTGTATTTCTTCCCCCCTTTTTTCAGTTATTTTTTTCTTCCCTCTCTCTCTCTCTTTTTTTTTTTTTTTTTATTAAATCATAGCTGTGTACATTAATGCAATCATGGGGTACAATGTGCTAGTTTTACACACAATTTGAAATGCTTTCATCAAACTGGTCAACATGGCCTTCACGGCATTTTCTTGGTTATTGTGTTAAGACATTTATATTCTACACCTAGTAAATTTCACATGTACCCTTGTAAGATGTGCTGTAGGTGTGGTCCCACCAACTACTCTCCCCAGTTGTTATTTTTTTAAAGCCATTCTTTTCTTTTTCTGTACTCCTGTGTTGTTTTTGTTGTTATTGAAACATCGTCCTCCTTTTTGCCCTCTTTTTAGTCTCATGGTTGTCTGTGAATTAAATGCTAGATAGATACTGGAGAAGATTAAATAAAGGTGATGTGAAGGAATTGTGTGAGTGGGGGTTGGGGACTGACAATGATAAAATCTGCCGTTTGTGTCTCCTGTGAGGCTGCGAGACCTGCCGCACTGTATTAGTATCAGATTATTTCCAAGTAGAATAAGTCTCATTTTTTATGAGGTTTTGCTCACCTGCTTAGAGATGTGAGTGTCCTGATTAAATGTTACTTTGTGGGTAACTACAAACTCTGACATGCTCATGAGGTCAAACTTTTACTCTGTAGGAGAGTGCTAATTGAAGGAGATGCTTTGTGCCTAGTAGTTTTTGATCCTCCAATAAAGATAGATGATCCATGGTGGGAGAAAGAATTCAGGTGAATCTTGCAAAATGCTTATAGATTAAGGTCACTCATTTCTTTTTTCCCTCCATCAAGCTCCATCCATTTCTTTTCTCAGCTAAAAATGAGTCCGTCCTAACTGAGGCTGCCAAATGTTTCCAGCCACATAATAAGAAAAACAGACATACATGGCTGAGTACTTGCTGAACAGCCCTCGTGTGTGTGCCTGTGTGTGTGTGTGTGTGTGTGTGTGTGAGTTTCCTTCCAGTGTGGCTAGTAACTTAATTTCACTCAGATGGTCTTCAGATGGCATCTGATTGGTGTGTTGTTATATAAGATTAGGTGAGTATTATACCTGATTGATTAATTGGTGCTGCCACTGTCTTTATTTCATTTGATCCTTCCTTTTAGCTTTGATATCATAACAAAAAGTGTGAAAAAAATTCTATAGAATAATCTAATCTTTATTTTTTTTTGCTGCTTATTTTCATCTTCTTATGACATTAGTAAACAGATGCAAAAAATTGGTTGTTTTTAATTCCTGTAAAGTTTCCTTGATTCTTGCTCATTTTATCTAGTACTATTGTACTTTGGAACGATTAAGATTTTATTTTTGCACCTTATTGGATGGTACTTTTAACTTTTAAAGAAGCTATTGGAAAATTTCCTAAAAAGAGAACAAACTAATAGCTGTTGTGTTAACAGTCCTGAAGGAAATTAAAGAATTGGAAAATATAATTTCCCCCATGAGTTTATTTATCTAAGTCTGTGGGTACAGATAACCGATATAAAGGAAAAACAAATATTTTTTGATATGCCAAATCAGCAACAATAACAAATGCAAAATTCCCACATCTGGGTGGGTTAAGGACTATTTCCCAATTTCAGGAAAAAATGAATTTTTCCTTACTTTGTTTTGTCAGGAAAGTGGGATCTTTCCTCCACAGATTTTTTAAGGATGGACACAATTATGTTCTTTTGTGATTTTTGGAGATAAGCATTACATAGTAGCAAATAAGGTAAACATTTAAATTTCATGTGATTTAAACTTATTAGTATAACACAGACTGAGGTTATAAACAGAAATCACGGTTTTAAGTGGACACATTAACGTTAAAATAAATGCTATATTTATTTTTTGCTACAGTTTTTGTCTGCTGCCAATCCCTCTTCCCCGACCCCATAAGTCCTCCTGAATTAACTGCTTTATAATTGTGCTTAGAGAACAGAAGTACATTATTTTAATTAAATGGTATAGAAGTTTTTCATAGGGGACTACATTTAATAGCATTGTTTCAGCTATTATCTTTCAATATTGTATTAATATTTCTTTCACATTGCTAACCTGTTGCCCACTCTGTTATTCTTGCCCTGAAATATACTTTCCACCGGATATTTCCATATAAATATCTTACCTGGCACATTTGAAACTCACCTTAACTTTCTTGTAAGATGAGAACTTCTGTAAACTTACCTCTTTTTTTATTCACTGGGGCTCATTCTTTGGAAATATTTTAGACTTGCCACCTTTTAATCTTTCCAACTTTATAGGTATGATCATCTATTGTCAATATTGTCAGTTTTTTCTTTACAGTGTTTTCATATTTTTCCATCCTTTCTTCTTTCTCAGGCCAGCTAATCTTTGTTGGAACTGAGCCTGTTGTAGTCTCTTGGACTTCCCTGAATTGTCTGTCTACTTCTGATTACTTTTCATTCACGTATGTGCTGCACAGCATCTTTACATTCACTTGTTGGGTGGGTTCTTATTCTCCCTGTCTAGAGGCTGCACAGATGTCAACATGGCCTTGAGAACCCTGTCCAGAGTCCTGAGGCTTTAAGGGCTTTACAGTTTATGTTCAGCATTTCTTTTCCCTGCTCACAGGTAGATCTCTGCCTTCCCACAGGTGGGGGCCTTGGCTCACTGTCCTGTGTGTCTTCACAGGTGGACCTCTGCCTTCCCACCGGTGGGAGCTTTGGCTCACTGTCCTGTGTGTCTTCACAGGTGGAGGCTTCTGCCTTCCCACCGGTGGGGGCTTTGGCTTCTCTTGCCTCATATTGGTGCTTAGTCACATCCTGTGTGTTGGAGACCATGAGAAATTGTGTTGAGGAAGAGAATACAATGTGTCAATGAAAAGAGAACACTATGTGTCAATTGATGCACGGTATTTATTAATATTTATTTGAGTACATGTGACATGTAGATACATGCACACAGTGTACCCTAACTCAGGGTATTTAGTAATCCATTGCCTCCAACATGTCTCATTTCTTTGTGTTGGGAACGTTTTAAATGTTCTCTTCTATTTGAAATGCACAATACATTATAGTTAAGCATAGTTACCCTGCTCTGCTAGGGAACAGTAAAACTCATTCCTTCTGTCTCATTGACTGACCTCTCTTAATTGCCCTTCAGTCCCAGACCTTTCCTGCCTTCTGGTAATGACCTTTCTACTCCTAACCTTCATGGGATCAGCTCTTTAATCCCCTCAATCTTTGTTACTTGTCCCTTTCTGGTTTTCTTCCTGTGTGGCTTTTTTTTCTGTCTTCCTGCCTCTTTATGCCCATTTTTAAACTGTTTCCTGTCCTAAATTTCTCATAAAATATATTTTGAACAGAAAATAATAAATCTAGTTAATTTATAAAATGATGACACCTTTAGGAAATGAGGCAGACATGTCAGTTGTCACCACATTTTGTTGTACTTCACTGTTTTTAGGGCTTCCCATTTAAATTCCCCGATGAAAGAGTGACTCTGGTTTAGTTTAATTAAAACGTTCTTGTTTACAGTACTTTTCCTAGGGTAAGCTCTATGTGGATAAGTGTGACGGGCATTCATTATTAGCATTAAATTCTTAATTAAGGAAACTACTTTCTGAGAAAAATTATCTTCTTTATTAAAAGAAGCAAGCAAAACGTTTTAAGTAAAGGAAATATTCTTAGGATTCTATCACTGTAAAATTCTTAAGCCTCTTGTCCACTTTTGGGAATTAGTGATGTTCAAAATGTTTATTAAATTAATAAATGAAAGAGCAGAGAGCTAGGGATCTGTTGGATTGCTGGGATTAGAAAGACAAAGAGGCAAGGCCCTTTCCTTAAAGGCCTTCACAGTCTGGTACTGTGCGTTGTAAATCAGCCAGTGAGGATTTACATGGCCTCTGGGGTCTTACCAGTGTACTGTGTAGGTTGCTTAAAAGGGAATTTGAGAGGCAAATCAGGAAGACCCTGCCCTGGAGAGTGTTTAACCTGTACTGAAGATGTGAGCCAGCACAAGAATCACCACCTGCATAGAAGCAGGGTTTTGTGTGGTGGGGAGTGTGTGTGCTGTTGGAGTTCACAAACAGACCTCAGGCACCGTGCCGGGGATCCGTGTGGATACCACACGGGAAGTCCATGGAAGAACTGCTGCAGGCAAAAATGCCATTGCTGATAGTGAATTGTAAGGAGATCAAAAATGATGTTTCAAAAAAGGAAAAAAAATTGAAGGTATAGAATTCTTTATTTTGTAATGCTGGCGCAGTTGTCTATCAAGCTGAAGAATTCTGATGGGGCTGACAGTTGGATGCCTCTGCCTCTCTCTTGTCGACTGTGTCACGCTTTTGCTGGCACCACAGAATCTGGGGACCCCTCTGGAAGAGCAGAGGAACCTAGATGCTAGGAAAAGCCAGCTTATACTTAGCATTTTTTACAATGTTGAAATAACTAGGCCTCTGTGTGAACAGAGGCAGAAATACAATGAAAAATATAGTCATGCAGGGAATTTTAGGAGCAGCCTGCTACTTTGGGCTTATCTGCTGCATTTGAGTGTTATTAACGAACATCTCAGGTCATCATGGCGGTGGCAGACTCAAATATGTCAAATTTCATCCTCGGCCAAAGAGTGAGATTGTCTCTCCTTTACATAACAGAAAGACTTGTAAGGAGAAGGCCATGAAGCACAGTAGGACATCATCTGCTGAAAATGCTTTGAATTTAACTTAGAATTTTCTTCCTCATTATAGGTGTTTCATGTAAGTGTATTGAATTGGAGATAAGTTTTTTTGTAATTACTTTATTATATTAGTCTAATGTGTATGTTTAGGCCATATGATTTTTACTTCAAGAGACCATACTTCCTTGATTTAGCCAGATTTTTAAATTGAGGAGAGATCTTTGCTGAAATGAATTATTCAACGGTTTATAAATATGGTGGTTAGGTAACATGCTTATAGATTTACATTTTTTACCTTATGCCAAAAGTGATTTAATAGGGAAATTTGAATTAATCAACTTAAACTTAATTAACTAACTTTCCTACACTGCTGATTAAAAGGTGCATAAACTGTTTTCCTGACCTGTGAAGACTGCATAATAATTTTGGAGCCTATAGCATATGTTGAAATATTTTCAAATTTATAAAATATTTAAATATAAAAGTAAAAATAAAAAAATTCTTTGAGGACAATCAGAATACATGTGAATGTAGTATTAGGGAAGGTCTTTCTTATCTAGGATTAGAAACTTAGGTGTTTTAAAGACGGGCATATTTGACTACCTAAAGATTTATAAATTTTCTATGGCACAAAATCTTATAAACAGTGTTAAGAGAAAAACAACAGATGGGGAATTATAAGTTTAAGCAGATGATAAATGTGGACAGATTATTTGTGATACCAAAAAGAATTCTTAGGATTAGATAAGAAAAGCCAAAAAATTTTAGTTGAGAATATAATAGACATTTTAGAGAACTATTTTAAATGAATCCCAAACATATGGAAAGATGCTCTAATTCAGTGTAGTTGAGCACATGCACGTTAAAATAACAAAGAGATACCATTTTGCATCTATTAGGTTGACAAAAATGAGAGTAACATTTTGCTGTGGGAGACATGGGAAATGGGATAATGTGATCCTGTTAGCAGAAATGAGAACTATTACAGCCTTCTCTTGGATCATAATCTGGCAACCTCTATTAACATTAAAAATACATGTGTCTTCAGTTCTGCAGTGCCAAAAACTGTACTTCTCTATCTCAGAGAAATACCGGTTAGTATATGAAAAAGCCTGTTTGTGTGCATGTGTAGGTATGGGTACGTATATCGTACATGCACATACTACGGATATAAGGACATCTGCTGTGGCAGTCCTGATAGAGGCTGACAGTCGGAAAACAAATGAATGCCTATTCATCGTGGACTAGTACCATACAGGATGTTGTGCCAGTATGAAAAAAGAATAAAGATTTAGAGCTATAATGATTATGTTGGAATTTCAGTGAGGTATTATTGAGGGAGAACTAAAGATGCTGAAAGTTGCAGTTATATGATCTGATTTTTATAAAATATGAAGTAAAAATGGCCCGTATTTGCGTATTTTAGTGTGTCCTTGTGAACCTTGTTACATCTATATGTGAACGTGGAGAAGTGTGCATCCTGTTATGTTTCTTAGGGGCCGGGGGAAAGGGATGAGGTGTGGGCCTGGAGAACAGGGAGGGCGAGGGCAGGCGGAACCTTTGCATACACAACATAAATAGGAGCATTTGCGACATGGGCAGATTTATAAATGTACGTTATAAGACATTTATATAGTACATACATATGTAATTAAAAACTTAAGAAAATTAGGAACAAAGTGAGAGAGAGGAGGAGCCAATATGTATGCAAAAGGAATTCGCCATAGACATATCCTTAGGCTGGAAGTTGTGGGCAGATCTATAAGGAACTGTTGGCTTTGCCTATTTGGCACCTACACAGACCTTTTCTCTGGTCCTTTCCTTGGTGAGTTTAGTAAACCCTTTTATGATGCAAGCATCTATGTTGCTCTACTCCTGCTTATTTTCAGAATAAAATAAACATATTCAGGAATACTTAAAATATGTATTATTTAATTATTACTTCAATAAACAACTAGATAATAACACTAGTGTATGACATGGGTAGGTCCTGCACAAGGAGGTGAGGTATGTAACCGGGCTGGGGGAGTCAGGGAAGGCTTCAGGAGGAAGCAGAGAACGTGTTCTAGGCAGAGGGCCAGCAAGCAACAAAGAGGGGCGTGCATCTCTGTGTTAAATGCAGTGGAGAAAAACTAAGCAATGTGTTGTGAATGGAACTTAATTGCTGCCTTCTATTGAACCTAAGATTTTGACAATTTCATGATATCATTTTATCTATCATTAGGAAGAAAAAATTGTTTATTAAATTACAGTTTACTATAACATTTATTATCTTAGCAGTTTTTCAGGGTCAGGAATTCAAGAGCAACTTATTAAAACATACTCCTGTCTTAAGATTTCTTATGAAGTTGCTGTCAGGATGTTTTCCAGGGCTGTACTCTTCAGGGGGGTCTCTGGGGCTGGAGAACCCACTTTCAAGATGACATGTTCACATGGCTGATGGGAGAATGCCTTGTCCTCTGTGGAGAGGCTCTAGTGTTTTCCCAGCACGGCAATTGCCTTTTCTCAAAGTAAGTGATTTAAGATAATGGGTGGGAAAGATACTTCAATGTCTTTTATAACCTGGTTTCATAAATTATATGCCATTATTTCAGCCATAATATTCATTAGAAGTTGAATCACTGAATCAAGCCACTTTCAATGGGAGGGGAATTAGACTCTTACCTTTTAAAGCATCAGAGGAGGAAGAACTAGGAATTTGTGGTCATATTTTGAAATTACAGCATCTAGAAATAAAGCTATGAATAAAAAAAGGCTTAAGATTATCATCTAAAACTTTACATTCATTGTTTAACTTTTCTAAATCCCTTTGCAAAAGAGTTGTTGCTGTTCTTGATGTCCATGTTTTCAACATGATATTGTCCTCTGTGCTATTAATAGCATTGCTGAGGAAACAGTTTTTTTAAAGGATGACAGAGTATTGGCTCCCAGATCTCTTATCAAGCTGCTGTCATCTAAAATGCAAAATGCATAGTGTTTTCAAAATCTTACCATAATGTGTCATGGCAGAGTATTCAGTGAACTATCAGGATTGATTTTCCTTCCTTAGATGGTTCTCAAATGGCTTTTTGAGAAAACGTTGAAGAATTTTCCTGGCCCAAATATGTCACTAGGAGTAGCCAGGTTTTTCCAAGCATAGACAGTGATACCTGTATCATGACTATCACCAGGCCATCAAGTATTGCTTTAATTGAATTTTAAAGGCATACCCTGTTTTCACATTGTTAAAATATTAAAAAAGGCCGGGTGTGTCAGCTGGTGTGTGTAATCCCAGTACTTTGGGAGGCTGAGGAGTTCATAGTTGGAGGTAACAGGAGCTATGATTATGCCCCTACACTCTAGCAGAGGTGACAGAACAAGACTCTCTCCCTCTTTCTCTGTGGAAAAGACATTTATATAGAAAGCACATATGTAAAAGAGGGCGAGGCAGAGAGGGGCAGCTAAACCGGCCATCTCCAGTTTTAAAATATAATCCAAAGAACGCTGATCCGACTGAGTGAGCTGTTCATCCTTGAGCCAATTACAGTGGCCAGAGGGACCGTCTTTCTTGATACCAGTTAGTTCTAGTGGACGCTGCCAGTCATTATACCCCAGCAGAAAGCATCATTTGATTTCTCTCTATTTTTTTCTTTTCACTCTAATTTTGTTTTATCTTCTTAGCTTTCAAAAGTTAGCCTAGTCAGCCTTCTAAAATCACTCAGTGTATCTCCTAAATAGATACATATTAAACATCATGATTTGGACATCCAGTTAATGACATTTCAGATGAATTATACATATTGACTTTGCTCAGTCATCTATTTAAACATATATATTAGGTAGATTCAGTCGTCAGCACACACAGATTCATATCTGAAGTCAAAAATAATTTATGCGTTATTTTCTCAGTAGCCTAAGGTTTGCTAGTAACTTTGTTATTCTCTGATAAAACCTGCCTTTATTAGTTAATGTTGACTTGGCTGCCTTCACACAGTATTCACTACCACTCTTTATGGGTTGCAGAGTTACGACCACCATAAATAAAGAAAGCACGAGGAGAAGGAAGAGACAGAATAGACAATTTATTTTCATGCATTTTTGGCTACCATCTAAATCACAGTTGTCAGAGGAAAGTGGAGTTTAATGGTCATTCTTAACAAGTTTAGGGAAAAAAATGTGTATTTTTACTCCCTCCATGTTGTATTTTATGGTTATATCACATTTGGTTCAGAATAATGATGATTCAATAATGACATTTTATTATTCAAGCTTGATGAATAGGTTTGGGAAGGGTTGTTTATTTTACCCTTCCAATTCCCTGTAACTAACAGTTTGATGAGTGAGAGATACTGACTGATGCTGTACGGAGATGGGGTTTAATGTTTTTTAATGAAGTGCTGGAGTTAAAATCGAAATATCTCTAACCTAATCCAGACCCTGGCAGGTAAGACTTTTTCCTTCTAGTGTGTTTATTAGAGCTCTGTCCAGCTACATTTCATGTATGTTTTCAGGATTAGAAATGCAAATACATATATATACACACACGTGTAAATATAACATATACATCATATTCACTAATTTTGTATAGCGATTTAATTTGAATTTTCCTGAAAATTCTTTTCTTCAAGTAAATTCTTATATAAGAAATCTTCCAGAAGTTCCCAAGACAAAAAAAAAAAAAAAAGATGGAAATGGAGTTTGTCCGGTTGAAGTGGCCTCTGTAGCTCTCTCTGGCTGCCGGGCCAGGTGCCTTCTCCTCTGATCTGTTACAATGTGTATAAATAGGAGGGATTCTTTTTTTTTTTTTTTTTTTTTTGAGACAGAGCCTCAAGCTGTCCTCCTGGGTACAGTGCCGTGGCATTACAGCTCACAGCAACCTCCAACTCCTGGGCTCAAGCGAGTCTCTTGCTTCCGCCTCCCAAGTAGCTGGGACCACAGGCACCCGCCACAACGCCCGGCTATTTTTTGGTTGCAGCCGTCATTGTTGTTTGGCGGGTCCGGGCTGGGGATTCGAACCTGCCACCTTAGGTGTACGTGGCTGGTGCATTAGCAGGTTGAGCTATAGGCGCCAAGCCAATAGCAGGGATTCTTACTGAGCCCTTTCTGGCTATTCCTTAGGTTTATTTATTCTCTGCATGGTAGGTAAGCTGTTTTGATTATCAAGAAGTTTTGATTATCATTACCTTTTGATTATCAAGAGTTTTATGTTGGTTCAATGGTATATTTTAACTAGTTTGGATAGAATAAGTCTATATAGCTCCATTATTCTGTGTAATTTACAAATTAATATCACTGTGGGCAAGGTGACTATTTGGAGAGGAAGATTATTTTTAAAGAAGTGCAAGTTTTAATGTATACATTGGAAATGGACTCGATGCAGAGCAATATGCAGCATCCCATTATGGTTACCATTTTGGTATTTCTTAACGAGTTTTCTTATGTTGCCTGAGTAGTTAGAGTGGGACAAAAAGATAGATGGTCAAATGAATTGTTCAGGAAATTCAGTGTTAGAATATTATACACCACTGTGCTAATAACATTTATGGGAAATAAAATATTACAGGGATAATTATGCAACCCAATCAGAAATATTTTTTTTTTAGTTATGTGAAGTTTGAACAGTTACTCTTTGCTTAAAGCTTTAAAATGATTTTAAAAGAATAGATATGGGCTTGACACCTGTGGCTCAAGTGGCTAAGGCGCCAGCCACATACACCCAAGGTGGCAGGTTCAAATCCAGCCAGGGCCCACCAAACCACAATGACAGCTGCAACCAAAAAATGGCTGGGCATTGTGGCAGGCACCTGTGGTTCCAGCTACTTGGGAGGCTGAGGCAGGAGACTTGCTTGAACCCAGGAGTTGGAGGTTGCTGTGAGCTGTGATGCCACAGCACTCTACCCAGGGGGACAGCTTGAGGCTCCTGTCTCAAAAAAAAAGAATAGATATGATTAAGATTATG
>CAUYTI010086754.1:0-15908 GCA_963575145.1 Galago senegalensis
CTGTAGTCCCAGCTACTTGGGAGGCTGAGGCAGAAGAATCGCCTAAGCCCAGGAGTTGGAGGTTGCTGGAGCGACTCCGCTGCACTCTACCAAGGGTGAAAAAGTGAGACTCTGTCTCTACAAAAAAAAAAAAAAAAAGACTGTACTATATGTATTAAGACTATATTCTAAATCATGAGTTTTGAGGGGTTTTTTTTTTTTTTTTTTTTTTTGATAAAGAGCCTTAAGCTGTCGCCCTGGGTATAGTGCTGTAATATCACAGCTTACAGCAACCTAAAACTCTGGGGCTCAAGTGATTCTCTTCCCTCAGCCTCCCAAGTAGCTGGTACTACAGGTGCCTGCCACAACACCCGGCTATTTTTTTTTTGTTACAGTTGTCATTGTTGTTTAGCAGGCCCAGACCTGGCTGAAACCCGCCACCCTCAGTAAATCCTTGGTACATACAGCCAGCGCCCTGCTGACTGAGCTATAGGCGCTGCCTTGAGGGTTTTTTGATATAGGGTTTTGCTCTGTCTCCTTGGCTGGAGTACAGTGGCACCATCATAGCTCACTGCAACCTCAAATTCCTGGCCTCAAGCAATCCTTCCACCTTAGCCTCCCAAAGTGCTAGATTACAGGTGTGAGCCACTGAGCGTTCACCCATGAGTTCTTAATATCCATTTAAAAATACTTAAAAACTGCATCAAAGTACTTATTAGAGGATTAAGATTAAATTCACTCCTAATCTGGTTATTCTAATAAAGTCAGAATAAAAAAGAGTTAAAACAAATAAAATATTTTCTTATCCTGAAGGTTGATCTGGTCATTCACATTCTAAAACAGCAGGAACTTTGTCTCTGGTTCCCACTATTTTGAACTTTTCTACATGTAATCCCTGGCTGACTTTATCTACAAGTGACATCCTTATTCTATACAAAAAAGAGAATTTTACTTTCTGTTTTTTCACTTAAATTAAAAAAAATTTTCTCCTACCCTTTTCTTTATTGAATTTCAAAGGGGAATTTATATATTTCTATAGCTGGGATCTCAATTTTTACCTTATATATGTACATTTAAACATTACCTTGTGTTTCTGACCATGAAGTATGGAATACACAGACTAAGTAAAAGAATTATTTTCAAAGTATTTTTTCCCACTGTAAACCAGATAAACTAGGATGACTAAAGTTCAATAAGCAAGAGTTATAACTAATTTTATACTCTAAACATTTCTTGCTGTATGTGTAATAGCTCTTAAATGATAGCCATTCTCAGATGCTATGATATATAGTTTAGTTAATGATTAATTTCTTTAAATTACCTTTCTAAAACTTCCAATTCCCATTGGTATAATCTGAAAACACCAAGTCTTACCTGTTAGAATTGTCTGAAAAGCAGCTTCTACATTTGTAGAATCTAGAGCAGACGTCTCAATGAATGACAAACCATTCTTTTCTGTGGGAAGACACAATAACTTCAGTCTTGTCAAATTTTAAAACAAGGGGTGTGATATACTCAAGCCCTCAAGAGAGATTTTAATAGATTAAAAGTGATAAATTATCTTTGGCTTATTAATTAAATACCTATTATACATAAATAGTATTAGTAATGAATGACATTTCTCAAAACACAGTAAACTTATCAAATACGCAGCTATTTTCATCCCTTACTATCATGCCTATCAGCCACATAGTTAATCACTTAGAATTTTGTAACTAAGACTGGGTACTCGTAGCTCAGTGGTTAAGGCACTGGCCACATGCTCAGCCCAGGCCTACTAAACAAACAAACAAAAAAATAGGCTCAGCACCGGTAGCTCAGCCATTAGGGCGCCGGCCATATACACTGAGGCTGGCAGATTCCAATCTGGCTCCAGCCTGCTAAACAACAGTGACAACTGCAACAAAAAAATAGCTGGGCGCTGTAGCAGTCACCTGTAGTCCTAGCTACTTGGGAGGCTGAGGCCAGAGAATCGCTTAAGCCCAAAAGTTTGAGGTTGCTGTAATGCCACGGCACTCTACTGAGGGCAACATAGTGAGACTCTGTCTTAAAAAAAAAAAAATAGATGGGTGTTGTGGCGGACACCTGTAGTCTCAGCTACTAGGGAGATTGAGGCAAGAGAAATCACTTGAGGTCTGAAGTTGCTATCAGTTATGACACCACAGCACTTCATCAAGGGAGACAAAGTAAGACTATGCCTCAATTAAAAAAAAAAAGAATAATTCTGTAACTGTAAAAAGATTAGCTGCATGTGGTGGCATGCCTACAGTCCTAGCTACTTGGAAGGCTGAGGTAGGAGAACTGCTTGAGCCCAGAAGCTGGAGATTGTAGTTAGCTGTGATCACACCACTGTACTCTAGCCCACGCAACAGAATAAGACCATTTCTAAATAAATAAATACTTCTGTAACTCTATTATTTGAAATAAATTTTATTCTTACTCAGGAAACTAAAAAACTCTTACAGAAAACTATTCATAGCATAATCACTAGTGCAAGGGCAAAACTTTCACTGGCTAAGAATGTTTACTATTGCCTTCTAGTACATAGTCCCTACCAAAACAGGGCTGACAGATCCTCTCTGAAGCAAAAAAAATTCTAACTCCAAAGCAAGGGCATCCCTGTTGGTCCCTGACACTCCCTGGCCACTACTTAGCAAATCTGTATAGAGCAGCCCTGATAAAACACAGAGACATGATGGAAAAAGAAAAGAGGAAGCACAATGTTAATATTCAACTTTTGGCCAAAAAAACTCAAAATACTAGCATGTTAATAACTCAAAGTTAAGCAACAAGGCCATACAGCTGTGATAAACTTTCAAAATAATAATTCTTATAGGGTATTCATGTTTACCTTTCTGAAACTATTATAATCTATATGCCCTCACTGGAAAGGCATCAAAACTATAAGACTTAACAGTAAGAAATATAAAATCACTGTAAATATGAAATTTGCTATCACTAACCTGCAAAAGCTCTTGCTTCATCTGTAGGAACTGCCCTGAGATGACGTAAATCACTCTTATTGCCCACGAGCATGATAACAATGTTACTATCAGCATGATCTCTTAGTTCTTTCAGCCATCGCTCTACATTCTCATATGTGAGATGTTTAGCAATGTCATAAACCAATAAGGCACCTACAGCTCCACGATAGTATCTGAAACAGAAACATGTATTTAGTATCAGAAAACAACCACAAGATGGAAGCAAATAATAAGAACTCAAAATAAGGATTTATGTATTTTAAAGACATGTTTATAAATAAATTTCTAAGAATTCCCAATACTGGAATTCTTAAAAGAAAAAGAAGAAACAGGGTGGCGCCTGTGGCTCAAAGGAGTAGGGCACCAGCCCCATATGCCAGAAGTGGCGGGTTCAAACCCAGCCCCGGCCAAAAAAACCCTCCAAAAACAAAAAAAAGAAGAAACAGATCTTTTTCCAACACCAAAGTCAGCTATTTCACTTAATGACAACCCATTTCACAGAATTTAAAAACTATGAGACTTACGCTGATGTTATAGCTCGGTATCGTTCTTGGCCTGCCGTGTCCCATATCTGTGCCTTTATCGTTTTCCCATCAACCTGGATGCTTCTTGTTGCAAACTCTACTCCAATAGTGCTCTTGCTTTCCAAATTAAACTCATTTCGAGTAAATCGAGACAGGAGATTACTCTTTCCAACACCAGAATCTCCAATAAGGACAACTAAAAAGGCAAAGAACTTAATGTCAGATGAATGAGACAGACATTCAGAATAACACCATGTTGCCAGGTGGTGGCTTACGCCTGTAATCTTAGCACTCACTCTAGGAGGCCAAAGCAGGTGAAATGCTTGAGCTCATGAGTTTGAGACCAGCCTGATCAAGAGTCTCTACTAAAAATAGAAAAACCAGGCTGAGTACAGGGGCTCACTCCTGTGATTCTAGAATTCTGAGAGGCCAAGGCAGGTGGGTTGCTTAAGCTAACAAGTTTGAGACCAGCCTGAGTAAGACCCCATCTCTAAAAAATAGCCGGGTGTTGTGGTGGCTGCATTTAGTCCCAGCTACTGGGGAGGCTGAGGCAAGAAGACTGCTTGAGCTCAAGAGTTTGAGTTTGCTGTGAGCTACCATGACACCGTATCACTGGATCCAAGATGACTAGAGAGAGAGAGACTCTGTCTCAAAAAATAAATAAATAAATAAATAAATAAAAGAAAAAGAAAAAAGAATAACACCATGTTTTCAATAAAGTTTGATTTCAGAGTAAATAAAGCAGAAAAGATGGGGTATCTTTAAGAAGGGATGGGGACAGAGACCTGAGTAGACCATGTTCTTGACCTTGACCAATCAACAGAACCAATTTATTCTTTAACCTGTTTCTACCAGTATAATGACCTCCATACATCATCTGCTTAGCATATGATACCCTGTCTTAAACAAGCAGTTTTCATCATAGGTGCACTAGACACTAATGACAAGCATTAATTACCATCAATGCTGTAATAACCTCACTACCTCAGAAGGTAATAACGTCAAAGATTACTAAAGAACAGTTTGGGATGAAATGCAGTGGCTCATGCCTGAAATCCAACACTCTAGGAGGCCAAGGCCAGAAGATGACTTTGACCACAGCAGCCCAGGCAAGAGTGAGATGCTGTCTCTACTAAAAAAATAGAAAAAATTACCCACACATGCGTGTGCAACAGATGGCACACACCTGTAGCCCCAGTTCCTCAGGAGGCCTAGGCTGGAGGATCGATCAAGCCCGGGAATTTGATGTTGCAATGAGTTATGATGATGCCACTGCCTTCTAGTCTAGACTACAGAGCAAGACTGTCTCAAAAACATAAAGAACAGACATGAAAACAACAAAGGATATTAGTGGGTGGGAAGGAAATATGCTCTACATAATTTCATCAAAGACTGGGTATAACCTCAGGACTGACACCTAGGCAAATTTGAAACACATTTTACATAAGAGGTATAAGGTTTATAAACTTTGCCATTCAGATCACAAAAACTACAATGACCTTTAATAGCTGCATTTATGAGATTGGCACAAAGGTAGAGAGTACCACACCTCCCAAAACCCATCCTACTAGGGATAAACAGGGGCCCTAGGAAGCTAATTAATAATTCTGGCATGCTGTGAGTCAAAACCAAAGAAAGGAGAGCATATACTTCCACTTAAGACCTCATGATTTTTTAAAGAACTAGGTTTTGATTAGATGAATTTATTTCCTGTGATTTCTACAGCAGGCAGTTTATTTACTAACTAAATACATGGAGACTCCAGGGTGATATTATACTTATGAATTTCAAAAACAATGGGAAAATAAGCAGTTAGTATGGGTTTTTTTGTTAGTTTGTTTTGAGACAGAGTCTCAAGCTGTTGCCCTGGGTAAAGTGCTATGGCATCACAGCTCACAGCAACCTCAAACTCCTGGGCTTAAGCGATTCTCTTGCCTCAGCCTCCCAAGTAGCTGGGACTATAGGCGCCTGTAACAATGCCCGGCTATTTTTCGGTTGTAGTTGTCATTGTTGTTTTGCAGGCCCAGTATGGATTCGAACTGGCCAGCTCCAGTGTATGTGGCTGGTGCCCTAGCTGCTTGAGCTACAGGCGCCGAGCCCAGTATGGGTTGTTTTAAGGTATTTGCTATCTAAATTTAATGATCAAAATGAGTACACAGGTTTATATACAATCTTTTAAGGTATCTGCTATCTAAATTTAATGATCAAAATGAGTACACAGGTTTATATACAATCTGAGCTAGACAATTTTTTTCCTTTGTGAAAATTTCTATTGGCATTTCAGGCAACATTATACGCCTACTATAACTACTAACCCTGCTTCTTACTTATATAAATTAACTAACTGATTTAAACACCAGGATTGGAAAATCAAGCATATAAAAAAAAGCCCAAGGAATAAGACCATCCCTTATTAAAGAGACTGGGATTTGGTGGTATGGTAGAGAGGGAGATAAAAACTGAGAGAACTCACTACCCTCTAGTCACAAGGCAAAGAGAGTCCATAATGCAGATTTAAGCTGGCCTCTGGACAGTCTTGGAGGGAGTATCTTTCAGGCTTCCTCAATCAGCTGAGTCGGCAAGAAATCATCCAGGCAGCAATGACTCCATGCAACACAAAGAATAGTTATATCTAACTATATATTCAACTAGAGAATGTCAAAGGTGCCACGGCAAACACAAATATTATATTAAATGCTTTCATTTGGATATCAGACAAGATGCCAAGGTCATAAAAGTACAAAAATGTACAAAATGTATAAAAATAATACACTTTCAATTTTATAGGATGATTAGTTAATACTGAGTACGTTAGTTTCCAAGGTTCACTGTGATGGATGTGAAGTCAAATCCCAGTTTTAGTAAGAGTCTGCATAAGACACATTCACTGTTGCTTCTTAGTACAAGAGGCTGGATTTTCTGCTGAGGAAATCCATTGAATCCTTTGAATCTCTTATAGCCCCACACTAGCACTGCAGTATAAAAGCCTAACTTCAGGAAGGAATAGGTAAGAAGAAAAAACCCAAAAGGTTAAAATACTTCTGCTTCATAGGCACTCTCATATCAATCCCTGACTCAGGAGCCCAGACACATAAAGCCAAAGAATGCCAAAAACTGAATGTGAGCAAGACATCTAGATGACAACACCTTTGAAAAAACACCTTCCACCTCCCATAGCAACTGCAGCATTTTCCTATTTCAGTTTCCTCTCCTCGACCTCCACTTTAACTAAGATTATTCTCATTATCACAGCAATCTCAACTTCTTAATGTCATCATAGACAGTGAGGGAACTTTTTTCTTAATGTAACCAATTAATTTTAACACTATAAAAATAGCACTCTAATCAGAAAATAACTCAAAATTCATGAATGTTTTATATAGTATAAAATAGTTATCTCAACTAGACATGGACGAGATTGCCAGAATTAAGACTAACAACTTGTTAAAGGATTCTATCTTAAATGACAACAGAAGATACCGGTTTTAATAAGAACAGTGCTGCCAAAAAGATGCTGAGAAATGACAAAATAAAGCTGTTTCTTTCTATTTAGTTACCAAATGAGAAACTAAAACAAATTGGGTTACATTTAGGTTCACTGAAAATAAATAAATAAGCAGACAAACGCGAATGAAATTACCTTGGCAACACAAGAGAACTTATTGGCTATTACTTAAAACAAGCCAGTGAAAAAACAAAACTTCAGTTTTATTCACAGACCTTTCTTCAGACACAAATTCAAGGATTTTCTAATCAAAATAGCTTTCTTTCAGTAAGATGACAACTGCTTTTTTAAAATTAAGAAATTGATCAAATTGTAGTTCAAGAAAGGAATCTACAGTGACTTTTCTAGACTATAACTAGTACCTTACAACACTCACTTAAGCATTTTATAACTATAGTCACCTCTATTTATACACACATACACACACTAAGTAGCAAATATAAGTAACAGCATCTACACATTGAGCAGTTGTAACATTCCTAATCTGACAACTTTTATCATCCCTTGGTTAACCTCTCTACTGAATTTTAAGTATTATCTTGAATACCTGATACTAAATTTAATCTTGTGTATGTGCTTGAATACCTGATACTAAATTTAATCTTATATATCTCAAATATCAGGCAGCTAAATGCCATAAAAGCAGAATAGACATAATAATAATCCACCATTTAATTAAAATTTCTACCTCTTCAACCATATTTAGTTTTATACCTTCTGCAAATAACTTTATTGGACTAAAATTTAATTCACTGCATCAAACACAGTATATCAGCACTAAAATTATCACCTGAAAGAATGACAATTTTCATCCTGGTTTTCATAAACTTGCAGATGTTTCTACTCTCTCAACTACCTTCACAATCCAACCTCACCAAAAGTCTTTAATATAAAATGTATTCAGTAAGGCTCAAGTCTTGGAGAATTCTTCCAGATTCAGCAGAATCTTGAGTTGCTCAACTGAAAGTTGTGAAAGGAAAACTGTGATGATGCAAGTTCCTACAATCATTTCTACTGACAATCAGCTGATAGTTAATTACTACTGACCTTCAAAGAGACTGGAAAATGCCTGAAGACTACATATCCAGATATTTTCAGAAAATGTGACTTTGGACTGTTATCTACCACACAATATTTGTAAACAACAGCTAACCATATTACAAAACTAATGTTTTAAAATAAAAAGTCAAAATTTTTAAAATAAAACTAACTTCTCACAGAAAGTCTTAGGGTTAAGCTTAACCAAAGATTAATGTTCAAGAATATAGAAAAATTGTCTAAATAGACAACTCTATCCATCGAAATATCTCTTCATTTTCAATTGGTTAGAATTACAAACAAACTCAACAATCCCTCAACTATTAAGTTTGCTAAGTAAGCCTTCTTCAAAGCAGAGATAGTAAGCAGTCTATCTCAGTGAATAAATCTCTACACAATGAAACCATCTTAAAATAAAATTGTTCTTGCTTCACTTTAAAATATGATTGTTTAAGAAATTGGCTAAATAGCATTGAAGTAAAAAAAAGTGACTCATATCCTGTAAGAGCTTTAAAAAAGTAGAAATCCTCAGCAGAATCCTTAACACCCTGTCTTACGATAAACATTAACATGTATAACAAAACTAAACGATAACCTATCAAAGTACTAAACACTTCAGAAGTTCCTGGCTGTATGTTTCTTTACTAATATTTAAGTGCTCTTATATCTATACATAAATTTAAAGTTCAAAAACTGACCAAAAAACCAGAATAACTTCTTTCATATTACTATTTGAGTCCTTCCAGAAGTTAAAATTTTTAGTCTCATTTAATTCTCAAAATGCTCCTGAAAGGCAGGTATTATTTCCTTTTTATAGATGAGGGAACTGAGATTCAAAAAATTTAACTTTCTCACAGGTTCTGTGGCTGCAAAAAAATTTAATTCAATTAAAAAAATTTTTTTTTCTTTTTTTGAGACAGAGTCTCACTTGGTTACCCTTGGTATGTGGCATCTTAGCTCAGAGCAACCTCAAACTCTTGGGTTCAAGTGATCCTCTTGCCTCAGCCTCCCAAGAAGCTAGGATTACAGGTGCCAGGCACAACACCTGGCTATTTTTTAGAGACAGGTCTCACTCTGGCATAGGCTGGTCTCGAATCTGTGAACTCAACAATCCACCTGTGGCAGTCTCCCAAGTGCTGGGATTACAGGCATGAGCCACCATGCCTAGCCAAAAAAAAAAATTTCTTTTTGAGACAAAGTCTCACTTTGTTGCCCCTGGCTAGAGTGTCATGGCCATCATCATAGCTCACAGCAGCCTCAAACTCCCGGGTTCAAGCGATCTTCTTGCCTCAGCCTCCAGTGTATATGTAGATATATAGGCACAGACCAGCTAATTTTTCTATTTTTAGAGACAGGGTCCCACTCTTGCTCAGGCTAGTCTCAAACTCTTTTTATTTATTTATTTATTTTTAAATTTTTTGAGACAGGAGCCTCAAGCTGTCCCCCTGGGTAGAGTGCCATGGCATCTCAGCTCACAGCAACCTCCCACTCTTCAGCTCCAGTGAGTCTCCTGTCTCAGCCTCCCAAGTAGCTGGGACCACAGGCGCCCGCCACAACACCAGGCTATTTTTTGGTTGCAGCCGTCATTGTTGTTTGGCGGGCCAGGCCGGATTCGAACCCACCACCTTGGGTGTATGTGGCTGGCACCTTAGCCACTTGAGCCACAGGCGCCGAGCCTAGTCTCAAACTCTTAAGCTCAAACAATCTAACCATCTAGACCTCCCACAGTGCTAGGACTACAGGTATAAACCACTGTGCCCAGCCTAAAAAAAAAATTTTTTTAAACTTTCCCAAGGTCACAAAACAAATATAAGCCCTGAGTCAGGACCTGAACCCAGATCTATATATGATTATAAAACCTGTGCTCTCAATCATTGCTAGATGAATGGTCAAGTCTCAAAGTTAAAATTCCTTAAGCCAATCCAGAATAATATTCTTAGTTTTTAAAAAAAGGCTTTCATTCCAAACCAAATACACTGATAGTCTACCTTGTCCTAAACTGATTACTTCAAAGAGAGCTAGCAGCACAGGGCCATTTATTGTTTTGTTCTTTTTTTTCAAACAGATTCTCACTATGCCACCTTCAGTAGAGTGCTATGGAGTCACAGCTCACAGTAGCCTCAAACTTTTGGGCTTAAGCAATTCTCCTGTCCCAGCCTCCCAAGTAGTTGGGACTACAGGTGCCCGCCACAACACCTGGCTATGAGTGCCACCCCCATTTATTGTATGTTAAAAAACAACCTCCCTTTTAATGAATTAACCCCAAAGTCTTAAGGGACCCAAGTTATTTCACATCACCTCAGATGTCTTCATTAAACAGTATGTAAATTAACCTAGGTCTCTTATTCTATCTGTAAAATGATGAATACTCCTTTCTCTGTAAATTACTTTCTAGTGTGGGGATGAGGATGGATACTGAAGGTATTCGTCCTATGTAACAGAATATTCTGGCGCAGGAGTGATGATAAGGGGATAATCCTTTTTAAAAAGGAACTTGTTTTGTGAAGTTTGGATTTGGTTGAGGGGCTGCACTTGGGGATTTGGAGGGCCACCTGTAATCTCCAGGCCACAAGTTCCCAACCCCTGGATATCATCATCTAGAATACCAAGATTTGCAATGTTTCCTGCTTCTGTAAGTCAATCTTTCTTTGTACCCAATGGCAAAGTCAGGAACAGTCACTGTGCTTATTAACATTCTTTTTTAAAACTCCACCCTCTACAGTAAAGCTTTAATAGCAATGGCTTCCTCCTCAATGGTAATGATCTTTGTTCAGCAGACTACTGATGGCTTACTCTCCCAATTCAAAGCAAAGAAAAGAGCATTAGAGTGGAGAGTGTGTTCACTGAACAAAAAAGCATTTATTGTACTCTTTTCTCATTGAAAATTGTACCCTTTATCTTTGCTGATTAAAAAAAAAAACTATCTGGATTCCTTCCGGACTCAACCAATAAGCAATTCTTTGCATGCCCTCCCCACCCTCCAACGTTTTGTCCAAGGACAGACACTACATGTTTCCCTATCTTTTAATAAATATTTAATATGACCAAAACAGTGCACAATTTTCCCTCCACCCCCGCCTTTTGGGAAAGGTATGTGGCTAGCTAGGGCTCTTCCCTTCCTGTTGGATCCTCCCAGTGTTGCAGCAGGAAGCAACCAGTCCATAGAGATAAAGCAAGCTAGTATTTGTGCAGCACACAACCTTTCCTGCTCAGGAACTGGGCCTTCAGGTCTGGCAAGGATAACAGCCACCACCCATCCGCAACCCCGTCTCACGAGCGGGGTAAAGAGTTGCCCTGGGTTGATTGCCACTGGGTAGGGAGTGCAGGAGAAAAAAGACTAGGTGGGAAATCATCACCCTGCCGGGTCACTGCGACAAGTGCGCGCGTGGGTGACGGACAGTCCCTCTTGCCCTCCCTCCCACCAACTGGGTCGCAACAGAGACAAGAGAGTTCCAAATACAATCTGGGGAGCGAAGGTGGAAAGGAGTTGCCGGTGGGGGCGTGGGAAGGTTAATGAACACAAAAACTGCGGGGCAGATGGGGGTGGGGGTACCCCGGCTGGCTCAGATTTTAAGAGGTCCTGGAGCCAGGATGAAGAAGCTAAGAGAGGCGGCGGTCCGAGTGGAGGAGTTGTGAGGAGATGCAGAGAGATTCACTCCAGGCAAAGGGGGAAGACAAGAAAAGACCTATAGTAGGAGTCTGCGCCGAAGGAAAGGGCAAAAGAGAAGGAAGAGCCCATCAGAAGGGATAAGGGAGAAGATGGGAGACGAGAAGGGTGTACACTGAGGGGGAGGGGAGCCCAGCCCTAAAAGACAGCTGATAGGAGAGCGGCGAGGACACGGAACCAGGGTAAGAGAATCAGACAATTTGGGAAAAGGTAGTCCGCTGGGAGAAGGACACACAGGGAGGGGCTCAGAAGGCTAGCGAAGGCCTAAGTGAGGTCGCTAAAAGACCGGTGTGTGGTGGGGATCCCCTGTCCGGGGGGTGCGGGGAAGAAGAGACTGAGCTGGGTGGGAGACGACAGGGCGAGCCGCACAGAGAGGCAGGCCCCTTGCAGTGCAGGCGCGCCCGCACGCGGGTCCCCCGGGAGTGTCCCGGGCCCCTGACCGGGGACTCGGGGGAGAGGCGAAAGCCCACGGCCTCACCTTTAAAGAGGTAATCGTACTCGTCGTCGCGGGTGCCCATTGCGCGGCCGAAGAGTGAAGGGGCGGGAGCAGCAGTGGTATCTGTGGGACCAGGGGGCGTCGCTGCAGGGGTAACCCGAGCGCCGAGCTTCAGCTGCCGGACCGGGTGAAGAGCCCCTCCCTGCGCTGCGCCACTTCCGGCGGGCCCCAGCCCCAAGGGGAAGTACTTCCGGGGAGAGGCGCCCCCGCCCGGAACCTAAGAATTGCTGTGTGCGCCGGAATAGCGTCGTGTTAGCCTTTAAACTTCCACCCTTAAAGGAACCTCAGAGGGAAAACTGAGTCTTCGATTCCCAGCTGGCCAGTTTCAGTGACTTCCCGCTCATTTCTTGAACGACTGTGCCCGGTAGTGGGGCGCTGGGAGCACAGTAGACTTGCTTCCTGGTGGTGGGTGTGTGGATGGGGGCGGGGTTCCCTAACGATTAGAGAGCCGAAGGCGGCCATACACGCGTGGCGGTTCCATGGTGTAATGGTTAGCACTCTGGACTCTGAATCCAGCGATCCGAGTTCAAATCTCGGTGGAACCTATTATGTTCCCGCTTTTTTCTTGGCCACATCTGTAATCGTTTATTTATTTACTGAGTAATTGAACATCTGTAATATATCTGGCCTTCAACTAAATGGGGTGGAAATTTCGTGAAACATATAATCTTTTGCTGTATGAAGACCTCCCAAAATTTCGCATGCGCTTCGGCACTGTCTGCCACCTGTGGGTCTCGAAATTAGCTTCTTTCACTTTGCCTTTATGTAGCCTGGGTCCTCTTACTCAAACCTTAATTGAGAAGCTTCAGTGAAAGCAGTCCTTTTCCTGGAACTTTCTATCTCCAGCCTCATTCTAGGACAAGTGCTTCTCTTTCCTTCTATCCAGAATCTCTCACATTAATTCCAATTGACATTCAAAGAGTTCACCCACCCTCCTCATCAAGATTCATCAAGAATTTGAATCCTATTTGTAGGCCTCTAAGCTAAGCCTGTTTACATAATTATTTCATTTAACACGCAGAACAAAGGATGGCAATTTCTATTTTAACAGAACGTGGATAGTAAAATTCAAATGATTTGCTGAATAGCATGCTGCCGGGATCCTCTGTACTTAAAAGAGATACAAATTCCAGAAAGCTCCTGTCACGCAGCTATCACCTGTTTGCAAATTCTCAATTTAGACTTTTGGACAAGAGTACCCTGATAGCCCCCAAAGATGTCCATTTCTCAATTCCAGAGAATTAAGGGTGATTAACTGATGTTAAAGATATTTTCCTAGATTATCTTGGGGGGCTGGGTGGTGGTAGTCTGCAGTGTGTAGGTCTATGTAAATGTACACCCGAAAGGCCCAGGGAAGTTGAAAGGCTAAAGAAGTTGGCAAATCCAGTTTCTCAGAAACATTTAACAGAGACTTAACAGTAGCCCTTTCTTAAGTGGACATTTTACTCCCAGGTTTTATTTACCATAAAGAAAGAGTATGCATGCTTCAGAAGGAATTTGCTTAAGGGCAAGATTTATCATAAGTCACCTTAGAGCAGCAGTTGGGAACCTGTGGGTGGTGACCCACAGGAACTGTATTAAAGGGATGCGGCTTTAGGAAGGTTGAGAACCACTGCCTTAGAGGCAGTTCCAGAACTGGGGTTAATTAGAAGTCAATATGGGAGGTTAGCATCCAAGATGGAGTTGCTTTAGTCTCCGTTGTTGTCATAAATGTCCTTAAAAGTGGAAAAGGGAGGCAGAAAAGGTCAAAGTAAGGTGATGTGAAAAGACCTTAACTAGCCCTTGTTAGCTTTGAAGATGGAAGAGCTCTTGGCCAGGAGCTAGGAATTCAGAGGCTTCTAGAAGGAAGGAAAGGCATGGAAATGGATTCTTCCATAAGGCCCGAGAAGGAACGCAACTCCACAAACACCTTAATTTTAGCCCAATGAGACCCTTAACAGACTTCCAACCTACAGAACTATAAATGATAAATTTGTGTTGTTTTAAGTCAGCAAGTTTGTAGAAAGTTGTTCCAGCAGCCATAGAAATATAGTGCCATTTTCAGTGCTTTCTCTGCCAGTATAAAGTGACAAGGTCTTAGATTCTGGCCTGTGCATGTGGTAAGCATCTGAATTGGGAGAAATGTGTGACATTACTAAAGCAGTCAAATATTTGTAGAACATCTGTTACATGCTACTACAGATTATTTATCAGACAGTCCTAGTGCTTACTCAGATTGTATAGATAACAGAGGCCCAAGAAACTGTCGATGATGACAGTTCAGAAAGAGTAACTAATGAAAGCTCTGGTGGCAGGTGCCACAGTTCAGAGACTGAATTAGGAAGAACTCCGTGGGGAAGGAGGAACTAGCACTGACCCCGGAAGGAAGAAACAAAGAAGGAAATTGATTTTGGGAAGTGGGAGAAATACGATGGAGAGCATGATGAGCAAAGCCTATTAACGCCAAAAGAATTCTGAGCGATTCCTCTATAAATCATTGTTCTCACTGTGGGTTCTGAACTGCACACTGTCTCCCTCTATTAAATATTCCCTTAGCACACTGGTATTTTTAAGTTTTTAGATACTGTATTCTGCTCTGAAGAAATCTTTTTTTTTAAAATCTCCTAACCCCTATTAGAATGATGAAATCTTTTTAACTTTGTTGAACACAGCATTTCCCAGATTCAACAGACCCCAGAATTCTTTTCCATGAGACATTCATTGTTCACATCCCTCTGAACATTTGGGGGAATAAAAAAATAGCTTTATGGACAGAGGAGTGATCGAAGTAAACCTGCTTTTAGGAAAAGTAAGCTGGCATTGGACTACGGGACTGTGAAAGATGGGAGCTGTGAGTATCAGAAGTCTACATCAGTCAACTGGGCACAAACTAGCAGAAATGGTCTAGCCATAAGACTAGAGATGAAAGAAAAACTCAAAGACTACTGTGGAAAAAAATAGTAGACTTCATGGACAAAGAAGAGAATTGGGGTTTTACTTTCTTTTGTGGGAGGAGAAAGGGTAGTAAATGTTTGGTGTATCTTTTTTTAATTATGCAAGAACATAGGATATAAGTGGTTCAGTAATACAGAAGTATAGAGTAAATCCTTGAAGTCCTCCTCCATTACTTTAATTCCTGTCCCTATCCTATATATAACTGCTACATTTATATATACCATATATACATGATAAAATAGATTATCTACGTATTATATATTTTGAGTATCTCTTGTAATTGCAGAAGTCAAATGTGACATATTTTGTTTATATTGAGTCTTGTAATATTAATACTAATAGTTTCTATCCTTCTGAAAATGAATATACATTTTTCTCATACCCTCTGTATTTTAGCTTTGTTTTTTTAAGAGGCAGGGTCTTACCCCATAAACAAATTAAAAAACAAAGACCACAAGATTCTCTCAATTGATGTAGACAAAGCTTTTGATAACATCCAGCATCGCTTTATGATCAGAACACTTAAGAAATTGGTATAGAAGGGACATTCCTTAGACTGATAGAGATCATATACAGCAAACCTACAGCCAATATTGTATTGAAAGGTATTAAACTGAAATCATTTCCACTCAGATCAGGGACTAGGCAAGGGTGCCCATTGTCTCCGTTGCTCTTTAACATCGTAATGGAAGTTTTAGCCATCGCAATTAGGGAAGAAAAGGCAATCAAGGGCATCCATATAGGGTCAGAAGAGATTAAACTTTCACTTTTCGCAGATGAT
>CAUYTI010086755.1:0-22029 GCA_963575145.1 Galago senegalensis
GCTAAGGCGCCAGCCACATACACCCAAGGTGGCGGGTTTGAATCCAGCCCGGCCTGCCGCACAACAATGATGGCTGCAACCAAAAAATGGCCGGGCGTTGTGGCGGGCGCCTGTGGTCCCAGCTACTTGGGAGGCTGAGGCAAAAAACTCACTTGAGCCCAGGAGTTGGAGGTTGCTGTGAGCTGAGATGCCATGGCACTCTACCCAGGGGGACAGCTTGAGGTTCCTGTCTCAAAAAAAAAAAGAACCTTGTTGGTAATGATAATAAAAAACAGTATCATTATTTGGTTGGGGCTTCCTATGTGCTATGTACCACTCTTATGAATGGTTTATGTAAATTAACTAATTAAACATTTGCAATATATACATTCAATACATGATCCTGTGGCTAATACACCAGTCCTTTAATTTTACGATTGGACAAGGGGAGTCCCTCAGACTCACAGACAGGATGTCTGAGAACAACTAAAGCAGTGGCTCTCAGACTCTGATGTGCATCAGAATTACCTAGAAGGATTACTAAAATACCAAGTCACATTCCCAGAATTTCTGACTCAGTAGGCAGGGGGCAGGGATCAAGCATATTAATTTCAGCCAGGTGTGGTAGCTCATACCTAAAATCCTAGCACTTTGGGAGGCCAAAGCAGGAGCATCACTTGAGCTTAGGAGTTTGAGAACAGACTAAGAGCAAGACTCAATCTCTACTAAAAATTAAAAAATTAGCTGAGCTTTATAGAAGGCACCTATAGTCCCAGCTACCTGGGGGGGGCTGTAGCAGGAGGATCGCTTGAAGCCAGGAGTTTGAGGTTGCTGTGAGCTAGGCTAATGTCAGGGCACTCTAGCCTGGGCAGTAGATTGACACTCTGTCTCCAAAAGAAAAAAGTATTAATTTCAAACAAGTTCTCAGGTGAAACTGGTGCTGTTTACCCAAGGACCACACTTTGAGAATCATTGATCTGAAATCAGCCAAACCCCCCCCCCATCCCTCTATTATTCTCTTCTTCCCTTTCTTTCTCTTTTGCTATCTCTCATTCAACAAACATTTATTTCACATATAACACCAAATTGAATGCTATAAATATTTAGTGATCCAAATAAAAGTTGCTAGCTTCAAGTAGCTTTCATTTTATCTGAGGAAACATTCACAGATAAAAATTTAAATAACAATAGCAGACTGTGATTAAAAGGTAGACGAAAGTTAGAGAGAGTGCTCAGGTACCTCATAATAATCCTTGTTAATGAGTATGTAATTTACCACTTATAAGGTGCTATCTTTATTTTTTTTCCTAGTAAGAATACTGCCGTAGCACCTTCAAGTAGAAATTTAATAGAGTGCAGGTTCAGACACTTTAACAGAGACCAACTCAACCCGGTTTAAAACAAGATAAAAGTTTATTTCTCATGTGTCAACCTGAAGGTAGTGATCTAGAAAGGTCTATATTTCAGCTATTGGCAAGGGGAAAGGGAAATGCAGGGCATGCTGCCTTGTTTGTAGGTTTCATTGAGAAGTGCCACACATGACTTCAGCTCATATTCCATTGGCTAGAGCTCAGTCATAGGATCACACCTAGCTGCAAAGGAGTCTGAAATGTATCTTTGATTGGGTGGCCAGGTTCCCAGCCAAAACCTGGGGGTTCCTTTACTAACCACAGACAGGAAGAATGGATATGAAGGAACAACTACAGTCTTTGCCTAAGAATTACAATCCATTTTTATAGGTATAGAAAACTGAAGAGCAGAGGATGTAAGTGACTTGTCTGTTATTGCATAAACAATAACTACTAGGCTTGGTATGGAAGTTCTGGGTTTTTTTTTTTTTTTTTTTGACAAATCCAATGGTCTTCCCTTCTATGAAACTCTCCAGGTATAAAATTATTCTCTTTTAAACAGTCTATAAAGGAAAATAGGATGTTGGTTTTCTATATACTTCCTTATACTTCTCATTGTTAAGGATATTGTTCTAGGAGGAAATTAAGGTTCTATTTACTGCAGTTTCAACTCACTCTATTTTATTTAACCAACAATATATGCATGTAGCATACAACATTAAAGGCTCACTGTCTGCTTTCTGTCCAGATCCTAAATTTTCATTTCTTTTCTTTGAGACAGAGTCTCACTATGTCCCCCTCAGTAGAGCGCTGTGGCATCACAGCTCACAGCAACCTCAAACTCTTGGACTTAAGTTATTCTCTTGCCTCAGCCTCCTAAGTAGCTGGGAATACAGGCCCCTGCCACAATGTCAGCTATTTTTTTGTTGCAGTTGTCATTGTTGTTTAGCAGACCCAGGCTGGGCTCAAACCAGCCAGCCTACTCACTGAGCTATGGGCACCAAGCCACAACCTAAATTTTCACTTGACCCTTGCAGGATCTTCTAAGTGTTCATAACATCCAGCAAATAGGATTCATCCATAGCTATGGAGCTAAGGAGATTAAAAATACTTAGATACTTTGAACCCATTCCAAATAATGCTTCCTTGTCAATATTTCAAAATGTGTGATCATTACCAGGATTGTGTTTTTTCAACATCAGTTGTTTGCCAAACTCTGTAGTAGTTTATGTATAGGGTGTCTGTGTGTGAAGGGGGGTGGGACACAAAACGGCAACACGACCAACCAAATCAAGGATCACTTTCTTTCCAGCTGAGTTTTCCCTTTGGGGGCCAATAAAGGCCACAGTTAGCCAACATTAAAAAGTTAGGTACTCACAAGGCCAGGTGCACTGGCTTGCACCTGTAATCCTAACACTCTGGGGGGCCAACATGGGAAGATCCCTGGAGCTCAGGAGTTTGAGACCAGCCTAAACAAGAGTGAGACCCTGTCTCTACTAAAAATAGAAAAACTAGCCAACTGTGCCAGTGTTCACCTATAGTTCCAACTACTTGGGAGGCTGAGGTAAGAGGATCACTTGAGCCCAAGAATTTGCTGTAAGCTAGGCTGAGGTGCTCTAGCTCAGGTGACAGAGCAAGACTCTATCTCAAACAAACAAACAAATTACCCACAAGAAGATAGTTTGAGAAAGAAGGAAATGGTTGCATGCAAGGAAAATGAAAGATTGTGAGCTCCATTTAATATAAAAATAGATTTGGTTAAGAATGTATGATCTGGGCTGCAACCTATAGCTCAAGTGGCTAAAGTGCCAGCCATACACACCAGAGCTGGCGGGTTCGAATCCAGCCTGCACCTGCCAAACAACAATGACAGCTACAGCCAAAAAAATGGCTGGGTGTTATGGTGGATGCTTGTAGTCACAGCTACTTGGGAGGTTGAGGCAAGAGAATTTCTTGAGCCCAGGAGTTGGAGGTTGCTGTGAGCTGTGATGCCACAGCACTCTACCCAGGGTGACAGCTTGAGGCTCTGTCTCAAAAAAAAAAAAGAAAGGATGTATGATCTGATATTGTGTTACCAACAAAACTGAACCCAATAATTTTTAAAAATACATTTGAGTCATTTTTCAACCAAGAGATCATCAATTTGGATTATTTGGTGAGATATCAGACTCTTCAAAACTTTAATGAGGGGTATTGGATTCAATGATAGTCTTACCAAGCTACCGAAAATGAAAATAAAAGTAAAAATGAGGGGAAAAAATCAGGAAAACATAAAACTAAGAAACTTACTGAAATTCGATCGTGTGATGTTCATAGATGGTCATTCATTGATATATTCAATACTTTTCAGGCACATGTGAGAATTGTAAGGGAATTCAGCTTATCTTTACAACATTTTACGGTTTAAAATGTTGTTCATACAATTATTTCATTTGGTACAGGGATGAATAAGCTAGCAACTCTTCTGAGGAGCTCATGGTGTGGGAGGAGAGAGAAAGTGGCAACTAGTCATCAGGGAAGTTGCCAAGGAATTCAGAGAAGGGAGTAATGGTTTCCTCACTGGGGAAGAGGGAGGGAGTGTGCCTGAGATACACAAATACTTCTATCTCCACTGTAAACAGTCTGTTTCAAGTATAATCACTCTTCAACTGGATTACTGCAATAGCCTCCAAACTAGTCTTCACATGTGCCAGATACTGCCTGTGAGTTCTTATTCCAGTCCTGTCCTTTGATGTTTTTTTCTGTTTTGCAAAGGACTGGAAGCCTGGAAGCTCCCTTTCTCAGACTCCCAGTTATTTTCTGATTAGATTCTGCTACTAGGAAGCACTGGCTAGAAATTAGAATGGGCTTTCTCTAATTCCTTACTCTCAAAGTTAGGGGCTTAGGTAAGGACCTCTGCCTTTCTGAACCTTTATTGAGCAAAGCTGGGTTTGCTTTTATGCACACAATGGCAGAGAAAACAAACAAAAACGGGTAAGCTGAAATGTGTCTTTCAGGTCTCCGAAAGACAAATTTATGCAGAGTGTAAAAAAGGATTTTATACTTTGTCTTCCTTGACCATCGGATCTGAGCTGGCAACCAGTGCTTTACTTTTGTGTTCCCAAAGAAAAATAGCTAATAAGCAGATTGGCCAAAGCAGGGCGATACTAGTTGATTCAGCGTCTTTGTGTGCTGTAGAGAAGGCATCTTTCTTCCATGAAGACAAAGCCCTAGGTCAGGCTCACAGTTTGGCAAAGGGAGCACAGGCAGGAATTCAACCACTTCCTACCATATCAGCCAAGTGTATTTGTGCAGTGTGTAGTCTGCACCACCGTACATGGCTGGCCAAGGCAACACCCTCAAACTCACTGCAGTTCGCCACTGGAAGCTTTGTTTCTACCATGGAAGGCTTTCCTTAGGACCATTACTGGTGCCATTTCATAGCTGCCCAGATATTCATTTCTCCACTTATTGACTCATTAAATATTATTTGATGCCTACTGTGTGCTTGGTTCTGTGCTAGGCTCTGTAGAAATCAATGGAAACAGCAGACCTTAAGATGGTCGCATCACAGTGACCAGAGTTAGAGTTGAGGCTTCCGGAGAAGTTAACCTGGGCGTAACAATGTTGGGGAAATGGTTCTATGAGCTACTTTGGGATCACAGTCTTAGTCTCCCTTATCTTCCGGGACTTGCTCCCAGTTGTAAATGGTGACTTTCTTGGTCTGAGGTTTCTCATTGGTTGGGGTCTTGACGGCTGAAATTCAGATTAGGGATTTTAAAGGATAGACAGTTGCTCTTCTAGCCATTTAAATCCTGGGGGTAGGTTTTTCCCTGACTTGCTGCTCCTTTTTCTGCCTTATTTTTCCTTTGCACACCCCAAGGCCTCATGGTTTTCTTCCATTTCCACCACCTACAGCTTCTGAATGGCTTTGCTCTCCTTCCCTGCCCCTGTGAGGAACAGAGCACAGCTTGTGGCATCTTTAACTGAGCGGCAGTCAACTCTTCTGGCATTTCTGAGGAGCACAGGGAGGATTAAAATGTCCTTTTCTTCCCACCTGCTCTTCATGACAACTGGAGACAGCACACAGGTGACCAGTGGGTCTTCTGTTGAAGACAAGATGGAGGAAGAGATTCACAGGCAGCCTCCTATAGGTTATCCCCCATGAAGCTCACAAGAAGCAGGTTGTTGGTGTGGTGCCCATAGCACAGTGGTTATGGCACCAGCCACATACAAAGAGGCTGGTGGGTTTGAACCTGGCCCTGGTCAGCTGGACAAGAATGACAACTGCAACCAAAAATAGCTGGGCATTGTGGTGGGCACCTGTAGTCCCAGGCACTCGGGAGGCTGAGGCAAGAGAATCACAATCACTTAAGCTCAAGAGTTGGAGATTGCTGTGAGCTGTGATGCCATAGCACTCTACCCAGGGTGACATAGTTATACTCTGTCTCAAAAAGAAAAAGCAGGTTGTTGGGTATTGTCTCCATTTTCCAACAAGATAAGACACCTTTGGACCCATGACTAGCCACTCACAGTGCTGGAGTTGAACCCAGCCCCTGCTCCTATTATTACCTCACGTGCTCACCCCTTCAGGAACTGAAGGCCCAAGTGGAAGAGGGGCCTTGCGATTATTATTATGGCTAATGTTTATTGAAGGCTTTCTACATACCTGGTGCAGCACACTAAATCCTCACAATGACCCAATGAGGTACACTCCACTATTAGCCCATTTTACAATGAGGAAACTAAGGTACCAAGGACTTACTTTATTCACCCAACACCATATGGTTTTTAAGTGGTGGATGAAAGATACTAATATCCTGGCCTGGTCTCCAGAGCTTGAGTGCTAGGGTGAAGGGAGGAGCCTTCGGAAGTATTCCTGTACCCCTGTTTGCCTCAAAGTGATGCCCATCTGAGACAAGAGCCACCTCTGTGCAGCTACCAGACAATCCTGGGCTCCTGAGAACACAGAGAAAAGCAGGCTTCAGTGAGGTTGGGCTCATGTTATCCCTGGCTTTGGAGAGAGAGACTGATTATGGAAATTGATTCGTGTGATTACGAAGGCCAAGAAATCTCCCAGGAAGTCTCCCCATCTGCCATCTGCAAGCTGGAGAACCCAGAAAGTAGATATTGTAACCCCCAGTTAAGTCTGAAGGCCTGAGAACCAGGAAGTCCCATGTCCAAGGGCAGGAGAAAATGAATGCCTCAGCTCAAAAAGAGCAAATTCACCTTTCCTCCATCTCTTTGTTCTATTCAAGCCCTCAACAAATTGGATGATGTCCACCCATATTGGTGGGAATCATCTGCTTTGCTCACTTCCTGACTCAAATGCTTGTCTCTTCCAGAAACACCTCCCAGGCATACCCAGAAATAATGTTTTACCAGCTATCTGGGTATCCTTTAGCCCAGTAAAGTTGACACATAAAATTAATATTCATGACTATCCAGGCAACCAGCCAGTTTCTTGATTTCTCCTAGGCATACCAGATGTAAAAGCCAGAATGTCAGTGGCATGATTCGTGGGGCCCAATGCGAAATAGAAATGCGGATCTCCTTGTCCAAAAAGCAAGAAAAGAAAACCAGCAAACATATTAAAATATAAAGCAATTTCCTGTCTTTCTTTGAATTATTAGCATGAATCTTACCATTCCTCTTCATATTGTGCAAGGCCAGTTTTTAGATGCCAATATAAAAACACTTAACTCATATGTGGAATCGCAGAAATTGCACAATCTGTTTTTTACAGTTCATACACACGTGTGGGTCTTGTTCTTAACCTGACAGTGGAAATGAAGCACAGAGCTAAACTAAGTCAATTTTTTTTATTTCCCTTATTAATTCTGTGTGAGCTGGGTGTTTAGTACACACCTGTAGTCTCAGCAACTTGGGAGGCCAAAGTGGAGGATTACTTGGGCTCTGGAGTTCAAGTCCAGCCTGGGCAACATAGTGGGACCTGTCTATTAAAATTAAAAAACAAAATCCTCTGTAAGTGGGTGGTGAGGAACTTGGGCACACACATTGTGCATATCTCTTCTGCTCACACACTCCACTGCCTTGGGACTTCACTTAGAAAACACAAGTTCAAAGATAAAGTTATTCAGAAATTCAAGACGGTGACAGCAGAGCATTAAACCAAGCATGGGGCCTTCTGAGCTTAGGGCTCATGAAGCCAGCCCTGTTGGAGGGGACAGTAAGGATTTACTGGACCTAAGTTCTTTGTGTTGGTGGGAATTCTGAGGCCAGATCAGAGTGAGGCAAGTCTTGAACTCTGTCGGAAATTCGGGATGTTCCTAATCACCCAACTCTAAAATTCAAAGCTAGAAAGGACATTAGAAGTTATTTATGAACTGGATGTGGTTAGATAACCCAGTGGTTATCTAAAGTGGAAGTCCCTTTGGCAAACACTTTGCCAAACACATTTCATACTAAGAGGCAGCCACTAGAAGGAATTTCTTTCTTTCTTTTTTTTTTTAGACAGAGCCTCAAACTATCCCCCTGGGTAGAGTGCCATGGCATCACAGCTTACAGCAACCTCCAACTCCTGGGCTCAAGCGAGTCTCCTGCCTCAGCCTCCCAACCAGCCATTTTTTGGTTGCAGCCATCATTGTTGTTTGGTGGGCCTGGGCTGGGGATTCGAACCCGCCACCTTAGGTATATGTGGCTGGTGCCTTAGCCGCTTGAGCCACAGGCGCCGAGCCAAGGAATTTCTTGTATATTCTTCCAGGCTATTTAAAAACTACGTTTACTAATACTTGTAAGCATTATATTCACAAACAAGGCAGATACTTTTCTATGTAAGTTTATTTTTTCTTTTAAGATTTATACAGTGGTATCTTATAGTATTTATTATTATATAACTTGCTTTTATTCTCGTGCCGCCTTGTATTTTTGAGCTCTATCTATCTTAATATATAGGACTCATTTACTGTCCTGAACCTCCATATGCATTTTCTGAATATGCCACATTTTGTCTACCCACTACCTTGGTGAATATGTGTTGTTTCTTGTTGTTCACTATAATAAAGAATGCTGCAATGAATTTTTTTTTTTCCGACACAAGGTCTTCCTCTGTAGCGCAGATTGGAGTGCAGTAGTGCAATCATAACTCACTGCAGTCTCAAACTCCTGGGTCCAAGTGTTACTGGACAAAGAGGGTCCGGGCGCCCGTCACTGTCAGCCAATATGCAGAGATGGGGGATAGGTCCACCAAACTCTTTGTCAGAAGGCCAGGATTCTGGAGAACAGTGAGAATAGCCTCTCCAAGTCTGTTCTGTTCTTCTGTTTCCAAAATTATGGTTTTAGACATTTAAGTTCAAAGGAAAGACCATGTTGACCCTTATCTTAAATAATAATTGGCAGAACCCATGACCCATAGTAATCAATATAACCCATAACCCAAAAGAACATTCCAATTCAAAAGTTAACTCCTAAATCAATCCACTTAAACTACTCAAGATAGGCATTTAGGGTGGGAACTAAATTTGCAGAATAGTAAGAATGGGAGATAGGGGGTCAAGGTCAGGCAGACCGAAAACTACCAGACCAGCTGTGCCATGTCTGCCCTAGCCTGACAGACTCTACCTTACTCTTACTACGTGTGCTTTCACAAGCCATCAATCCTCCTTCCTCAGCCTCCCAAAGTGCTGGAATTACATGTACCAGCCACTGCCCTCAGCCTGCAATGGAGACTTTTGTGTGGGAGATGCCCTGTACCTGTGAGAGTTTCTCCAGGAGGGAATGTGCTGTCGGAAGGGACTGCAGCGATGTGCTCACCCACCAGCTGGGTAGAGAGGTTCTCAGGTCACTGCATCCCTGACTGGGGTGGATAATATTATATTGCTTTCATTCTTGTCCTTCACAGTTGACTTTGAAAGCCTCCAGACTTGGGCAAAAAACAGTTGTAGAACCCAGGATTCACGATCAGCCCAGGGCTGGTAGTTGGTTTAAACATTAACCTTTCCTGTTTTCTTCTCTCTACTTTTCACAACATTTTCAGAGGTATTTTAAGGTAAGTGACAGTGCTATGGGCGTGAGTTGGGTTTTCTTTGCCCTGAAAATCTCTCGTATACATTTTTGGTTTTCTGTATATTTTGACATTTGACAAAACCTTTCTAGCTGGGAGGTGGCTGGGTTAGCCAATTCTTCCAGGCTGCAGAAGGCTCTGGCAGGCGCCTGCCTTTGGTATGCGGACTAACCAGGGCAGGGTCACACCTTCTCTAAGAGACCTTTACAACCTGGGAAAGAACATTCCTCTCCCCTAGTGCAGATCGATTTATCGCAGCTCAATTTACAATCGCCAAGATGTTGAAACAACCTAAATGCCCACCAACCCAGGAATGGATTAATAAGCTGTGGTACATGCACACCATGGAATACCATTCAGCCATAGAAAACAAAAAAACAAAAAAATGGTGACTTCACATCTTCTGTAACATCCTGGATGGAGTTGAAACACATTCTTCTTGGTGAAGTATCACAAGAACAGAAAAGCAAATATCCAATGTACTCAATACTAATATGAAGCCAGTAGACAAAGTAATGCATGCCCACAGAGGAGGAACACTCAATTCAGTTCAAGTTGGGGGAGGAGGAATGAAGGAGGGGGAGGAGTAGGGGGTGCTCCCACTGAATGTGCACGGTGTGGGGGTGTTTGGTACACCTTGCGGGACATAACCACAAAAGGGACTCTACCTAACAAAAATGAATATTTTGTGTTTTCACCTGGCTGTTGGTACTCTCACACGAACCTGAAAAAATAAATTCCTCTGCCCTAATCTTCCCAGGGCAATGGACCAGGCAACTAAGGACCACTCCTATAGTTGAGAGCCTACTGAAATTATCCAAACTAGCCAGTTGTAAAACCATTTTGCCTTTCCTGCAAAAACCTCAATAGGCACCAGGCAGCTACCTAATATTCTCTGGTTGCTGTCTTCTGCCCCTGGATTACCCTGGGTCTTTCTCATGTGGCCTTGCTTGGCATGGGGTGCCTTTGTCTCTAGGAACTGTGAATATAGTAACATTTGTTTCCCTGGGTCTCTCCTCAGTCTCCACTTGTGGCTGCACCTGACTGACCATCTCACAGTAGAAGATAAAACACCCCCAAGCCCAAGCCTGGTAGTGAGGGCAGACAGCCAGTCTTAGCTTTTGTTTTAGAAGCCTGGTGGAAACTTGACTACTTATCTTGTGCTTTCCTAAGTGCATATGAGGACTTAGGGCGCAGAGGTCAGGGGTGAAATCCTATATGGGTACTGTTATTTGGATAGGCTGGAGCACCTTAAGACAGCATTGGAAGTAAAATTCAAGGAATAGTTGAATCAAAAAGGTTCCCTGGAAGAGACCCAGGATGTTACGAAGACAATCAGGGAGAAAGATTGTTTGGACAGAAATGCTTGACAATTCATACCGAGAAAGTTGATGTGATTCTACCGTTATAATAATAGGGGGTGCCTTTTGGTAGGTCAGCATGCCTCTATGCAAATCGCTCATCACGCGACAGAACTCATCGTTCAAAGATAATATAAAAAGAAATCCTCCTTTATCTTTGTCCCAGGGGACTTCCTGGTGGCTGAAAGGCTAAGTATTCACAAAGGTTTATAAGCACGAATTAAAGTTTAGGCCTTTCCCCTGAGGACCCGGAGGCCCGGAACTCAGCCCTGCATTTATGAATAATGCAAAGAGACCCTAGGGGAAAGGGCGACTCAGGGGTGGATCTTTACCCAGCTATGATCCTTGATGCGCACTCCTTTACTTAACCCAGACCTGGGTTTGTTGTCTCGCAAGCCAATTAACCTTTAAGATTTGCTGTCCTCATCTGAAGACGAGGATGATAATAATTCCGACTTCACAGGACTGTTGTGACTGCTGAATGAGATCATGCATTTGAAGAGTCCAGCATATCGGAGGCACTTGATAAATGCCAGCCCTTCTTCTTATTCCTTTCCACCCTCTCTGCATTCTGAAAAGGCTTTTTGTGGAGTGCCTCCTAATTGAGCTCACTGCATGTTGTCTGTTTATACAGTTTGCGCCTGTGTCCTTTCTAAGTTAATCTTATCTTTCTCTGGCATCATAGATCTTACAGGGGAGACAATAATACCTCCCCCTGCTGCTTTATAGTGTATAAAATGTGTCCACAGATCTTTTTTTACGTGTCTTTTGAATCCTCCACTTGCCCAGCCCACAGCTGAGTATGGACGGGGCGACTGTGAAATCTACATTTCCTGAGGGATGGGTCTTTGTGAGAAAGGCGAATCCCTCCCGAACTTACTTCAATGATTAGAAATCGCAGAGCTTCACTTTGAAGAAAGAGCACAGTGCCTTTTCAACATCCTGAAAGAAAGCTTCTCATCTTGAGACTTTTCAGGTTAAATACAAAATGATTATGAATCCCCTCTTCATGGGAGCATTGAGGTAAAGTTAAAAAGTACCTGTGGCATACTGTTCTTTTTTGAGGAGGAGAACATAGGACCATGACCGCACGGCAGAGCTCATTGCTAAGCAACGGAACGACACGGGAGCAAGAATTCTTCTTTGTTCAGTATAATGAAGAATTATTATTTTTTTTTTTTTTTGAGACAGAGCCTCAAGCTGTCCCCCTGGGTAGAGTGCCATGGCATTACAGCTCACAGCAACCTCCAACTCCTGGGCAAAACACTTAATAAAATCTTACCTGCAACAATAATGCTCCTTATTTTCCAGAGCACTAATCAGCAGTTGGTAACTCATTTTCATGGGAGCCGCTGACAGTCGCGCACAATTCTATTTTCTAAATGAAACAGTTCATCAAAAAGGTTTCAGATCGTCAATTTTATGGAAGGCACCGGCGTGACATCTGGATTAGAATCACCAATCCCTGAGTTCTAGTTTTAGTCCGGAATTATAGAAATCCATCTCAAGCAATTTCAGTACGGATGAAAGCATGCTATTTATTGGCATAATTTAAAATAGAGGTCCTCAGAGGCGTATCATTTGGGAACCTGTTGGAAATGCAAATCCTTGAGCCCATCCTTGTCTGCTGAGTCACAAACTCTGGAGGTGTTTGCTGGTGAAAGTAGAGGTCCAGGGCGCTGCACCCCTCCTCCACCCAACCCAGGTGATTCCAAAGTTGTTTCAAGTTTGAGGATCACTGACTTAGAGGATCAGGATTATGGTAGAGCCACGCAAGGGTAGAGAGTGACGTCCAGTTTGGTCCTCCTGGACCATTTGAACCACTGTGGAACTGCTAACCCATTTTGAAAGGGGGCAGAAATTTGCAGGTGTGACTGGACAGTAAGCCAAGAGAAAACAGCTTGTAAAATGGAAGAGATGCTTCTCAGCAGAGTCCACTTACTTCCTGCCGAAACTGGAGCTGTCGGTAAATACCTTCTGGTTAATTTTAGATGTCTGCTGGACTGCATTAAGGAATTCCTGGAAACTATAAAGCATTAATTTACTGCATGGCTGGAGGGAATGCAAAGTAATGTGTCCCTTCTGGAAAGAAGTGTGGAGAACACTTAGGGAACTAAAAGTAGATCTGCCTTTCGATCCTGCAATTCCTCTACTATGTGTATATCCAGATGACCAAAAATCACTTTACAACAAAGAAATTTGCACAATAATGTTTAATGCAGCCCAATTCATAATTGCCAAGTCATGGAAGCAGCCCAAGTGCCCATTGACCCAAGAATGGATTAACAAATTGTGGCATATGTATACCATGAAATATTATGCAGCCATAAAAGATGGAGACTTTACCTCTTTTATGTTTACATGAATGGAGCTGGATCATATTCTTCCTAATAAAGTATCTCAAAAATGGAAAAAAAAGCCACTGTACTCAATACTATTATGAAATCAATATATAATCACCCATACATCATACAAAAGATAAAACATAATTATAGCCCAGAAAGAAGGAGAGAAGAAGAGAGTGAAGGGAGGGGAGGGGAGGGGGCATATTGCCAGGGTACATATCAAATATATTAATAGTAGAGTACAAATATCTAAACAGAACAATTAAATAAATGAGGTGAATGCTATGTTAACTAGTTTGGTGTAAACGTTCCAAATTGTATGTAAAATCAGTACATTGTACCCCATAAGTGTAGTAATTTGCACACATATGATCTAATAAAAATAAAACTATTCACGTAATTTTTAGACATTGTGGTATTTCATTTCTATGCTCAGTAACAGAAATGCTTAAAATGAAATGATCAATATCAGATTCATAGAGCACAGCAAGACCTCAGTGGTCTTCTAGTCCACATTTCTCTTTATACATATGGAAAAAATAATGTCCAGAGAAATAAAACATGTTCTTTACCTTATATACAGAATTAAAAATAATGCTGGAATTACTGTATAATCTGGAAGATAAAGTCATTGGTTTTTGTTGTTGTTGTTTACTGAAGCCCAGAGAAGGCCAGAAATCGCTGCCCCTGGTGTGTGGCATCAGCTCACTCAGATAAAGTCCTTGGAGTCCCAACTCATCAAAATCTCCTGGGTCATGTTTCAGAGTCATTCTCTTCCCGGCTTCCTCCACTCCTTCCCTATTCTCATTCCCCTCCCCGTTTCCTTCATTCAAGGCCAAGTTTTATACTGACACATCTGGAAGTCTGGTTGAATTGAGAGGAGATGGAAAACGCAAGTAAAACATTGAAAATTCTGTGTGCCAGTTTCTCACTGTTAGAGAAAGGAGTTACAAATATGAAAAACAGCAAGGGTAGGACAAATCGTAGTTTGGGGTTTGAATCGGAGGCATTAGTGTGAACTAGATTTGGATTATATCTAGATCTATACATACACAAAGTTTGCAGATGCTTATATATGGATATAATGTGTATGGATTTGTGTGTTTTTAACTATGTTTTCTAAGGAAAGTTTTCTTGGCGCAGCTAGAAAAAACCGCCAGTAGTAATGGATATAATTAACACCTAGATCTTGGCTCATAAATATCATTCTCTGCTAAAAGAAGCAATTCTACTTGGAGAAATGGGTTAGCCCCAGACTTGAGTTGGGAGGATATGAAGCTAGAATGCCTGTTCCAGAAAGTAATCCACAAAGAATAGTTGCTTATCTATTCAAGGAACACAGGTGCAAGGCGTGGCGGTGTCTGGGGCAGTTTGAGCATCAAAAGAAGTCATTATATGGAAAGATTGTAACATTTTTTGGTAAAAAAACGGAATCTGTAAGTCCAGACTGATACAAAGATAAAGTGAATTATAAATAAACCTGGAGAGCAGAGAAAGCCCTGCCGTAGAGTAATAACCACGAAATGTGGAAGGAATAGGGAAGCGGAAAAGTGTCACTTGACAGCCGCCCCAGAGATCACGGACGGAGAGAAGAACCGTCTACAACGATAACAGTGGTGATCCAGATTTTGAGCAATTTCGCAATTATAAAATATCTCCCTTCAAAATGATGTAATAAGTTCAACATTTTTGTGAATATATTGTACAGTAAAGAAATCGTCGGACAGACACCCTATGCTAACCATCTGATAAATCGCAGCTTCTCATGATAATTTGGCACTGAGAGCCTCCAGATATGATGCATTGAGGAGAGCACAGTGCGACTTCTGTAGTCGACGGTGTAAGGGCATAAATCATGAATAATTATCACACGGACCCTGGATTATTTCTTGGGCCTAAAGATGATATTTTTGAGTAAATAGGTGAACTAACTTGGGCTCTGTGTATTAAATTGTTACATCGGATCACTACTAAATACTTAATTTTGAAAGCTGATCTATCCTTATAGGAGAATGTCTTTGTTCTCATACAATAAACGCTAATGTATTAAGAGATGAGAGGTCACTGGAAAGTTTTATAAAGCGACTCTGTATATTATGCCGCTTTAGCACACGTTTAAAATCACTTAAAATGAAAACATTATTAAAAAGAGAAATAATATTTCCTAGTGGAAGATTATAAACACAGAGCTGGAGCAACTCTGGCTGGACCTGTGTGTCTAAATTCTGTAGACTTTTTTTCTCTAACTGTCATTATCTAGAGTACTTTTTATTTTTGTCAGCAATATCATATAGAGTTCACGTATCACCTATGATTGTCCAATATTGCAAATTAAAAATATCTGTAACAAAAGTGCTAAATTTCAGTGTACATTTAGTAATAAAACCTGTAGGATATTCAGAGTAGGAGTCTGATTTTACTAGTAATCTGGAGCTCAGAGATAAATAATATGGAAAATAAATACCTCTGAATATGTCTTACCCGGTCACTATGAAAGTTTTGAGACAAACTGTGCTATACAGTATTTCACGTCTGTGAGACGCAGTCCAGAGAGCCCTTTCAGATTCACTCGTACACGTTTCAGCTTGCTCAGCTCACTGGTATTACCAGGAGGTCTTTGTTTGTTTTTGTCCGTGTGGATTTTATATTTCTTCAGTTTTGTGAACCTCAACAGTTTTATAATGACCCATGTATTAATGATCCTGCAAATCCTTTCATAGAAATGATTTTCTATGTGAAGGATGTTTATAGATATGAATTCTCTATGTTTATAGATAGAAATCTAAATTTCAGGGATTTGGAGGATGGGCTGTCCAAGTCACTTTAGAGCATGGTGAGCACAAGATTTTCAAAGTCAATTTCTTACATCTGTGATTTTCTTAAACATGATGCTTTCGTCCTTAATTTAACTCTCTTGTCTCCTATTTCCTTAAGCAATGGCTAGAAACTGCACGGCACTTCTGAGTTTTCCCAGCCAGACCTGTGAACTCCCTGGGTACTCTTTCTATCTTCCACGTTACACCTGGTGGAGTTTTGTGGAACTGTTTTGTTGCATGGGTTGTCCTTATCTGTGGCCTGAAATTACAGCTCCTTACACACGAGCCTCATTAGCATCTGATGTTCCCCAATCCAAAAGCTGAAAACACATGTCTTAGGTCAGCACCCAAATTCCAGGTATCAGATTCTATTCCGGTTTTCTATTGCTGCATTACAAACTACCCTGAATTTAACTAGTTTAAAATATAAATATTTGGGCTCAGCGTAGCACAGTGGTTATAATGCTGGCCACATACATGGAGGCTGGCGGGTTCAAACCCAGCCCGGGCCAGCTAAAACAACAATGTCAACTGCAACAAAAAAATATCCGGGCGTTGTGGCGTGCACCTGTAGTCCCAGCTTCCTGGGAGGCTGAGGCAAGAGAATCACTTAAGCCCCAGAGTGTATATTTGATTTTGTATCACTAATAGGTAGTCTAGGAATTTGGCCAGGGGCAAAGTGGGCAGTTCTTCTGCCTCTTGTTTTGACACTGGGAAGTTACTGGGTTGTATGAATCTTGTGGCTGGGTTTAGAGGCTCCAAGATGTGCTCACTCACAAACCTACTGCCTGGTTAGAAGTGGCAGGAGTTTAGACTCCTCTGGACAGCATTCCCTTCCCATGCGCTCTGGTCACCAAAGTTCCTGGGCTTCTTATGGGGCAGCCCAGTGTACTGAGATTGAGTATGTTAAAAAAGAGCAAGAGAAAAATACGGATACCTCAGCAACAGGACCCAGGAAGTGGAATGGTAGCACATCTGCTGTACCTCGTCCATGTATATAAAGTTGGTTTTCAAAGATGAGTAAAAATTATGGGAAAAATTATGCTACAATAACTGCTGTAACAATGACCTCTACCACAATCACATCATATGCAAAAGTCAATGTGGATAATAGACCTATACCAAAAGCCCAAATGTCACACATATCTCTAGGAAACAGAAACATATGCTGTGTATATTTGTGATCTTAGGGTAAGAAAATATGTCTTTACTTACCATGAAAAAATGTTATCATAAAGAAAGAAAATGATAATGCAGAATTCATAAAAATTTAAAAACTTTATTCTTCAGTAAAAACAAATAGGAAAACAAACAGCCAAGCTAAAGATTCTAAGAAAATTTCATCATAAATATTTTATAAAAATTGCATCTAGAATATATAAATAACTCCTAAAAATCAATAACACTGGGGTAAACAACCTCCACCAAACGGCAAAGTGACTTGGGCAGACATATCACAAGTAAGAACATAGATTCTGAGTGGGAGCAAAGATATTGTGAAAACAGCTTGTCATTTGGTTGTGAAATTAAATATATGACAATCTATGATCCAGAAACTTGCCCACTGTGTATATAGAAGCAAATAAAATGCATACCCACAAACATCTGCATGTTTATCCAACGTCACGGCATACCTGTGTGAGCATTTTTTTTAGGTAGGAGATTTCTGTTGTTTTTGTAGATCCTTGGACTCGAGAAGGGATAATTTGCTGCTGTACCTTCAGACCTTTAAATATCATTCAGCACCAATAGAGATTGAAGAATATAGATGAATCATAGTCTCCGTAGCTTGAGTGAAAAAGCGAACATCAAGCAGAACGCAGCACATTGTCCACTTTGATTGAAACCAAAGAACAGGGAGATGCTCATGTCGTAGGAGTCAGGACACTGCTTATCGGCAGGAAGGGCCAGACTGCCTGGAAGGAAGTAAAAGGAAATCTATATTGCTCTTCTATCAGCTGCTCTTGTGCCTCGAACTCTCCTCTCCTAATCTCTCTATCACTAATCCCTTCAAGTTCTTCCAATGTTTGCCTCAATGGCCTTTCCCAAAAAGACACACTCTGATAACCTACTTCAATTTTTATTTTCCTTGACTTTTATAAAAAAAAATTTGCCAGTTTTTTTGCTTATTGTGCCTCCCTTAAGTAATAAAAGTCCCTTGAATCTGGGGGCACTTTTATTTTCCGTGACTCTTTAGGACACACTGAGATTCATGACGGCTTTCCTCAGGAGGGACGTAACAGACGCAGAAAGTCATCTCCGTATTCCACTTGCTACTGCATGATAATTCCGACCCAGGGCTGCCCCCGGGGAGCTGCTGCTCTCTCCCTTCTTCCCTTCCTTACTCTTATCTGCTCTTACTTTCCCTAGTTTTGGTAGCTTCACCCCGGGACTCCCAAGGCTCGGAATGTCTCCCCTCTAAACATTGTTCCCGTGCTCTTGTCTTGGGATTTTGATAGATTACCCCTAGCAGCCAGTATTCCTCAGTCTGTCCACGTAGACCCCTCACTTCATCAAGTCTCAAAACGTTTCTGAGCTATGTGGAAGTGATTACATCATGTCAACTGCGGAAAAAATGAAACCAAAAACACCTAAGTCAATAGCCTCTTTAATCAGAATATGCTACTATGTAAGACTTAACTAATACCTGTGTGTTAAAGCACCTTACCTTAATTGATTTGAAGTTAAAAATGAGAAACTCATTGGCTAGAAACGCAACGTCTAATAATGAACTTGCCCCAAATATCATTTCCTTTGACTCAGTAGAGATGTGGACAGACTTTTTAACCTCCTGTACACATTCTCTCGTGGATTTGTTTGGGTAGAAGTGCAGCTTAGTTTTATATAAGTTTTGCCACAGATCCAAACCAGACAAGATTTGCTTTAAAACCGATAGGCAGTATTTATATTACAGTTTCTTCCTTTCTTTTTTTGTTTCTTTCTTTGTTTCTTGGAGTCCTATCCCTCTCCGTCAGTGCTCATCAATCATAGCGGGAGGCTGACTTACATTCTGCACACTTCCCCACTAACTGGATTATGGAGCTGAAAAACTTACTCAAAGTTTAAAATGTGATAAACGTAATCAAATTGCTCTAGTCAAATTCTAACAGTGGTGAATAGATGACACTAATTACCTTTTCTTATTACGCTACAAATGTAGTTTACTCCATCTTTATTCATGAAGAAATATCATGCAGCCCACTGAGGGAACTGCAGCAGGATGTAATATTGCCTTATTTGTTTCCTGAGTTTTACTTCTTTTTTTCTTTTCTTTTTCTTTTTTTTTTGCCAGCATCCAAGAGATGTAATTTTAAGCTGCAATGTATTTATATTCAGTAGTTTTTTACCCACTTTGGAAGATAATTGTTACCCACTGCAGAGCATCACAATTCTACATAAACAAGAGCTTTCAAATGCCAGTAAAGTGATAGAACTTGTTTTGTTGTTGTTGAGATTCTTTTTTGTCTGGAGATAAGGGAGAATTTTTTTCAAGTGAGTTAATTCAGAAACAAATGGGGTGTGTGCTAGAAGTGTACACAATGATAACAAAAATTAGACAATTCTTTCCAGGAAAAAAGGGACGTATACTACCATGAAAGTATTTTCTACATTTTTACATAGGGAAATTTTTCGGTAGTTCACCTTGAAAATAGTTTACAGAACATAACTACTCACACTTGCTTATATGCAATCTGTTTTAAATAATTCACATCCCTATTTCCAGTGGTCATAAAAGAGGCAGGTTTACAGACTTGTCACTGAGTGATTATATCCTCATTCTCCACATCAAGTGTCCTACTCAGGAAAATTATCTGCAAATGCTTCTGTTTCTGCTTGTCAGATAATCAGAGGCTGCTTCTCTTTTATGCTTCCAAGGTTAAAACTTGAATATTTTCTCAGGAGTTCATAAAAGTTTAGGATATTAAATCAGTAAGCAGGAATACGCATATAAGATCCTAAATACAATGGACTATTAATTGATTTTAGAATTTTAGAATTTTAAACATGCCAATGGAAAGTGCATGTGAAATTAAATATAAAAGGATTTAAAGAAAGAGAATTTGGGGAGTTATCGACATATGCATTGAATTTAAATCAATGAAAGTGTTTTATGATCCTCTCAGAAGTAATCCATATAGAAATAAAAAATACAGACCCAAAATAAAACGTATAAAATCACTTGCAAGGTAGTAAAATCCTATATGAAATATTCTTAGGAACATCCAGTTTTGTGCTTGTCATTCTGGTTTAAATATTGATCACACTTCCTCTCCGTATTAAAAATGTCCTGGTTAGGACAGTAAATTAAAATACACCCTATTTATAGGCAATTATAATGGAATTGTATGGTATCCTGAAAACAAGTGAAGCCTTATAAGGGATTCAGATAGTGAATTCTGGGGCATAATTGTCAGGTGGAGAGTAGATCACCCCCTCTGTCAAGGGATAGATAGAGCCGGAGAGTGGCTAAAACGTCGTGGGCAGGTCAGGGTCTGTGGATGACACTGGTCAGTAGGAACCACTCTTTTATAAGGCACAATAAAAAATGTGTTTCCTCCTCCCCTACCACGAGGTAGAAATTTTGTAAAGCATTAAGTACTTTAATGCAAATATCAAATTTGTATTTCTTCATATAATTATTCTGGCCATTATATCATAGTTGTAGGACTGTGGAAGTGGGAAGAGCAGTTGGAACTGATTATGATGCTGCAATTCGGCACAGGAGGGTTTGGACGCTGCCAGGAGTCACAGAGCAGCACGTCAGCTCAGTGTCCGTGCTGGAGGCAGAGCCGTGGGAGGCACTGGCAGGATTAGGGCAGCATGCGAGGGAAGTGACCTCCAGGATACACCCTGGACTCACTGACTAATACTGCCATGGGTGTTTGTTATGTGATGGGGTGGGGTTGTGTAGAGTTTAGAAAGAAGGAAATCTGGTTTGAAAAAAAGAAAGTTTGGGGAGTGTTGGAAACTCTAAATCACCACAGCCGAATATACAAGACTGGCAATCATTGAGTTGTGGTATAATGATAAAAATTTTGGCATCATTAGAATATTATACACGTATAAAGGTATGTAATAGTTTGTTCCTATATTATCATAGTAAGCAAATTTTTCAGAAAAAAACACACTGTGATACATTCTCTAGTGACAAATGCATTTTACAACACCAGTATTTTTGATTTATTAATGTGAATTACTCAAAAGTTTAGGATTCCTCTTTCACACTATTCCTGCCTCAAAATTTTTAGAGTCTGTGTTGCTCTGTTGCCTTCTGGCAATGATGCTGGTGAGGCAGGAAGAAGACCAGCCCCAGGATGGCATGGAAATCCTCTCTTGAAACCGGTATAAATGTTTCCCTCTTGTCAAAGTTCAATTATCTAAACAATCTGCGCTATCCAGATGGTTAAATATACACAGTATACAGACTCTGCGGATATATTGTTTACTCTTTCAATCGGCAAATTTAGATTTTCTGTATCAAATAGACACTGCACTATTTTAAAATATATTTCTATCTGATGCATTATACTCCTTTCCTTAGGAAAATTCATGTTCTATATTTTAGCTCTCTAGCAATAATAACTCATGTCTCAATTTTCTACCTATTTAATTCGATCTTATGTTAATTCCCTTTGCACTTGGGACAATTTTTCTTCAAGTCAAATCTCCATGCTATTGTCTTGATTTTCACCAGTACTTTTTGTTCTTTTATTCTTTACTACTTTGGGTTTGAAGCTAATTTTGGGTACTTTTATGTGATGATGTACATTTTTTATTAGCTATTTGAGCCCTTATGTTTTGAGATTCCATCCTATTGCTCTTTCTATTCTGTAATCGGTTCCTACTTAAAATCTATGCCTTCATTATTTTCTGTGACAAAAGTGGAGTATTTTTTTTTTTTTTTTTGAAACAGAGCCTCAAGCTGTCCCCCCTGGGTAGAGTGCCATGGCATCACAGCTCACAGCAACCTCCAACTCCCGGGCTCAAGCGAGTCTCCTGCCTCAGCCTCCCAAGTAGCTGGGACTACAGGCACCCGCCACAACACCTGGCCATTTTTTGGTTGCAGCCATCATTGTTGTTTGGCGGGCCCAGGCTGGGGATTCGAACCTGCCACCTTAGGTGTATGTGGCTGGCGCCGTAACCACTTGAGCCACAGGCGCCGAGCCAAAAGTGGAG